>JAVQKC010022119.1:0-16142 GCA_036025475.1 Philypnodon macrostomus | reverse complement strand
AATTTGGGAGGTCAGGTATATTTGACAGCCTCTAACGTGCACATACTTTGCCCGATTAGGCTCTAACCTGAAATACCTAGTGACCCCCCGGCCCTGAACACATCTGACTGATATGATGGCAGTTACCCCCATAGCGCCCCCTATAGACTGAAAGAAGAATATAGTTTTGGCAAAAACATTCTTCACAAACATCCAGACAAATCAAAAAAGTCAAATAGACCCTTCCCATGTATGTCATGGTTTGGGGGCGAGGCCTCTTAATTGCTTGTTAAAAATATTAAAACCCTTAGAAATCACATTATGTCTGATTAAGGTGCCAGTTGTAGCAGACGTATGGGGCCATTTCGCCGATATACACCTTGCTGTCGTGGACGACAGCACAGGCCTAGTTTAATCTCAAAATGCCTACTTTTTCTTGAGTTGATTTTTGAATATTTGTTATTCTATACATTTGCTTTCTTTTTCCTTTCTCCATAATCTTGTAGGTCCTCCAAACCCAGCTGAGCTCCCTTCTGCAGGGCAAAGAGAACATCGAGAGCAGCTGTAACTTCACAGAACAGGCCCTGAGTCACGGCAGCGCCACAGAAGTCCTGCTGGTTCAGAAGCAGATGGGAGAGAGGGTCAGTGCCTTGGCCCGGCACACCTTCCCTGAGCACCCCCATGAGAACGGACACCTCCAATGCCAAGTGGAAACCGACGGCTTACGGCGATCCATCCAGAACCTAGGAGTCCTAATCACCACCGGAGCAGTGGGCCACACCAGCGTCGCTACCGGGGAAGGCCTGAGACACACTTTGGTCGGACAGCACACCACAATTACGGTTACAACAAAAGACAAAGGCGGTGATTTGGTGAAAAGCGGCAACGCCATTTTGAAAGCAGAGATCCTCTCTGCAGACGGGAGCGTCACTGAGGCTGAGGTGGTGGATAACAAGAATGGGACATACGAAGTGGGCTACGCGGTTCGCTCGGAGGGGGAGTTTACTTTCTCGCTCATGCTCTACGATCAGCCGGTGTGTATGAGGGCGGTGTGTATGAGGGTTATCAAATCTTGTTGAGAGAAAAATTGTGTTACTTCCAGTTGTCCTGCCTGACTAGAAATGCATCGCCTCGCCCACAGCTGAACAGGCTTAACCATACAGTCTTCAGGCTTGGGTTTATATGAGACTTTCGCTTGTTGGCTACAATATTTTATTAATAATAGCAGCATTGTAAGTGTCAATATCTGGATGTCAGTTTTTTGTTTTTTTTATGCTGCCGAGATTTGCCTCCTATGTTATATCTAGCCTACTAGCTTAAAGTATAAAAACTAAACATCATAGTAAACCCACAGCCAAACATTTGAATAAAAGTTCCACAAATGGGCAGTGCCTGGTGGAGACAGAGGGGCTGGGAGAGGTTTTGGGTGAATGTGGTGTGATCCATGCTCTCAAATCAAACTCCTGATTCACTACAGGTATGGGTCTAAATGAGACAAGGGCCCTGTGACATGTACCATGACATATTTTTGACCAATAGTATATGCTGCAGTACCACCGTATAACCTAAAGGGTGTTCATTTTACTTCAGGGTTTAGTTAGTCTTTAAGTATTTGGGTTTAAAAAAAATATAAATGTTCAAGTAGTGTCAGTGTAAGTGTCAGGTATTATCATATAAACACAAACATAAAGACTAAGGCCGTCGCTGCTTCAGCTGTGAGCAAGGGGGTGCATTTCTCAGCGTAACAACCAGAAGTAACAAAAATGATCTGTCAACACAATTTGATAAAAGCATTTGTGAGAAATATCCCTGAAGTATTTAAACATAAACAAGCTTACAGTTTCTTGTACTTGTTTGAATGCACTTTTATCACATCTGTTTGTATCAATTAGTATTTGTTATGTCCACCCCTCTTAGGTGCGGGGCAGTCCGTTCAGGCTCAGAGCGGTCAAGCCCTCAGATGTGCTCCAGTCTCCAGACGACGTGAAGCGCAGGGTGAAGTCTCCGAGTGGGGGAGGGGGCCACGTGAGGCAGAAGGCTGTGAGAAGACCCTCCAGCATGTACAGCACCACCAAGAAGAAGGAGAACCCCATAGAAGACGAGCTCATCTACAGAGTGGGTCAGTCTGTGCCTCAAAATGTGAACAGCTAGCTAAGATGTTTCCAATTAATAGTTTTCCTCTAGCTATCTAATGTTCAGGGTTCATACGGGTACTTGAAATCCTTGAAAATGCTGGAATTTTAATGAATTTTTAACAATTTATATCCAACAAAGGATTACCGTATTTTTCGGACTATAAGTCACACCTTTTCTGGTCCTATGACTTGACCAAAATATATATAGTTTTTATGGTTCACAAACCTTTCAACATAAGTTTTACTTTAACAATGTCTGTGTTCATATTAAATAAAAAATAAATTGTATTATGATGAACATTTACATTACACTGATTTATATTGACTTCAAAAGGTTAACTAAAATTGTGAATAAATCATGATCTTCTGTAAGGCAATCTCTCAAGCTACTGCTGAGGAAACAGAACATACATATAGACATACATTTTCTTTAAGATTAACTATATTCTGTCTGGGTAATGGTTAGTTTAGAGATATTAATGAACATATAAAAATCCTGAGATCGGACCTTTGTGATCTAATGCTGCAATACTGAGAAGGCTTATTTTGTCAATGCCAGGGACAAGAGGACGAGACAAAGGGGAGTTCACAAACCTACAAGGCATCTCTGCTTCAAGTAATGGAAGGATTGTGGTGGCAGACAGCAACAACCAGTGCATCCAGGTCAGTGCCTTGTAGAAGTCTATATTAGCTTTCAGAACTGTTCAAACCAGGTGACATATCCGGAGAGTTCCTAAAATAAGAAATTGTTGAAAATGTACAAAATGCTTCAAATTGACCCTGTTTCTGTCATAATTATTATCGTCTGTTTGGTAGCCCTCACATATTGAAAAGTAAATAATGTGTTTTTTTGTGTGTCATTCCATCTAGATATTCTCTAATGACGGTCAGTTCAAGATGAGATTTGGGGTGAGGGGCCGTTCCCCGGGCCAACTCCAGCGACCCACCGGGGTCACTGTGGACTCCAACGGTGACATCATAGTGGCCGACTACGACAACAGATGGATCAGCATTTTCTCTTCTGACGGAAAGTTCAAGGTGACAAGCTTAAACCAAAGAAAACAATATAATTTTACAGTTTTTCTTTTTGTTTTTCACATCTCGCGTTTTGGTCTGGACAGAATAAAATTGGTGCCGGGAGGCTGATGGGACCCAAAGGCGTGGCGGTGGATAAGAACGGACACATCATCACAGTGGACAACAAGGCCTGCTGCGTGTTCATTTTCCAGTCCAACGGTAAACTGGTCACCAAGTTTGGAGCCAAAGGAACATCAGACCGACATTTCGCAGGTACCCCATGTGCATCACTAACTACCATTACAATTCATGCTATCGATTCAGTTATGCTGTATGGTAAGTACTTAGCTACTTAAATATGGGTGGTTTATCTGTGGGATTCTTCTTCTGTATTCATGGGCAGGCAAAAATAACGGTACAATCTTTGTATCTTCTGTTTTGGGGTGATATCTAGTTCATATCTCCAATTACTGGGCCTATAGGCATGAAACAAAAACTGTTCAGCATCTCTGTCAGCACACATTAACTAAGAAGAAGACCTTCTGTTTTGGGTGTCTTAGTTTTACTTAAAAGAGCGATTTCATTTTACATTTGTTGGTGTTGGGCCAGATTTACACATTTTGAAATGTACGTTTGATCAAGAAGCATGTCGATCTATTTTGAAAGTGCCATCTTAATTTACTCTACCCCAAATCATGACCAAGCACACGGATGTTTTATTAAACTTTACATGTAGGCCCACTGAATTGCACAGCATTTTTAGCTCTAATCCAGCTTCCCACAGATTTTATCGATCTACAGTCACCAATAAATTTTACATTTTCACATTTTTGTTTATGAATGTGTATAGATATATTTAGGGATACTGATGCTAGATGGGTGGATCGGTATATTAGGCCGTTATTATTGATTATTCTTTATGCTAATTATGAGCAGATAAATAATATGGCAAATTACAATATATTACATTGTAACTCACAAATGACAAAAGTTAGACATTTTGAGGGTCATCTGCTCTTTGCTCCTCAAACACCACCATCACATACAGACATTACCACAGCCACAAGTGAATCATTATCAAATATACAGGGTACAATAAGAATCATCTGCATTTCACATTGTTCTCCAGTTCTTTATGAGTTCAACTGACATTGGTATAAATTAGTTCTTGTACCGGGTGTGCTTGTACAGAAAGGACCTTCAGAGTTCATTAGTGTGTACTCCGTGTTTATAACATAAGTTGAGTCGTTGATAGTCATTTTGGCCTGTCTGATGGTGGATTCCTCAAACTTTTGCTGGGGGGATTATTCCTATTATTTTCCCCACTGTATTTTTCCTTAGTATCAGTGATTATCGGGTATCGAGCGATCGTCAAAGCCCAGATATCGGGATCGGTGCATCTCTAGATATAGACTGCCAGCTTCAGAAGTAGTAGTAGTCTAGTATCTATGTGAACCCTTTGGGATTACTGGGATTTCTGCATAAATTGGTCATAAATATGTCTGATCTTCATCTAAGTCACAACAATAGACCAACACAGTCTGCTTGAACTAATACCGCACACAAATGATATGTTTTCATGTTTTTATTGATCACAAACCGATTGAAATGCTGTGGCATGACATGAAGACAGCGATTCACACCAGACATCCCAAGAATATTGCTGCACTGAAACAGTTTTGTAAAGAGGAATGGTCCAAAATTCCTCCTGACCGTTGTGCAGGTCTGATCTGAACTATAGGAAATGTTTAGTTCAGGTTATTGCTGGTCAACGGTCAACCAGTTATTAATTTGTCCGCCCTGCACTGTGAATATTCACATGTTGTGATCAATAAAAACATGAAAACATATCATTTGTGTGCGGTATTAGTTTAATCAGACTGTGTTTGTCTATTGTTGTGATTTAGATGAAGATCAGACACATTTATGACCAGTTAATGCAGGAATCCCAGTAATCCAAAAGGGTTCACATCCTTTTTCATGCAACTTTATATACAATTTAAAAAAAATGCTTTATGCCCCACATTATGGTCTGCTCACCCTATACACGTGTACTGTACCCAATTCATGATGTCCTCCATTGTGTCACCCACTCATACTGTTTATTTATTTTAAACCTAATGTTATATTTCACTTTTGAGTTCACTCACATTATTTTCTTTCCTTGTAGAAAAAAGTGGTGCAAACATTGCACTGGATCAAAAGCTTAGTAAATCTGGCCCTGTTTTCAGTAAGTACTAGTGTCTCTGAATCAAAGATGTTATGTTGTTCTGTCAGATGTGTCACGTCTCTTGTGTTGTCATTTTGTATCGTGTATTGTTTGCAAAAGTTAAAAATAGTGTGAGCTTCCTCTCAGATGTTTAAAAAAAGAGTGACTCGTCTTTCCTTTGTCCCATCTGCTGTTTCCAGGTCCTCATTTTGTGGCTGTGAATAACAAAAATGAGATTGTGGTGACAGATTTTCACAACCACTCAGTCAAGGTATGTTAGATTATATTGCTTAGGCCAGTGAGAATGAATCGTGCTCTTAAAGTAGTTCATTTTCTGTGGGTGGAGTATGCATGTCTTTTCTGTGTTACTGTGTGTCTTTCCCAGCTTTCTCAGACCTTAGAACAATGATGAATCTATGTTAATGTCTCATATGGGGCTTTTCCATTTGCGGCACTCGACTCTACCCTGCTTTTATGACATTACCACTAGGCAACCATTACCAGTTCCAGGTAATTTTTTCGTATCTTCTCGGTCCTGGTTCCGATCGGGTCGAGCCGATACTAAAATGTGACGTCATCAGTATTTCTCCTCACTGTCTGCAACATTTTCCGTGTCTACTTTCGAGCGATGAAAAGCCACAAAGCTAGAATACAGTTCACCATTGCCTCCTGTCCACCATTGTGTTTATGTCACATATAGATGACGTCATAGTGGCACCGTGCGGATGTCCTTTTCAACAATAAAGTGGTACTGGGAAGTAATGGAAAACAAACCAGAGTAAAGCTCAGTCGCGCCCAGTCGCGACCGGTCGCGCTAGTGGAAAGGGGCCATTAGTGAATGAATATAACAGAATGGTTGTCAATATATGTCTCTTAGCGTCAGCCTTGAAACTAACTCGCCATTGGCCGGGGTGGGGAGAGTAGTAGGAATACCGTTACTTCAAAAGTATAAATGGACAGAGGACAGTTTTGTGCAATTAAACCATTTAGAAATCCATTTTTCCCCCAAAAGTTACTCCAAAAGTAAATGTATCTGAGTAAAGGCAACTCAACCCACCTAACCATTCAAGGCTCCAATTACCTAAGACGTCTGACTTAAATAAGCAAATCATTTTGAATTTGGAATGAATGAAAAAGATGAAGATAAACTTTAATAATAATTGTTGATGTGCCTGCCAGGTGTACAACGCAGACGGGGAGTTCCTGTTTAAGTTCGGCTCACATGGTGAGGGGAATGGACAGTTCAACGCTCCTACAGGAGTGGCTGTGGATGCCAACGGGAATATCATTGTTGCGGATTGGGGCAACAGTCGTATCCAGGTAACACTATACAAAGCATTCAGCATAAACTGTATAGCCTATGGTTGACATTTTAACATACATACCTTTTACATCAAATCAGGCTACCTCTCACTTTTTTCATTAAATGCTATTTGTAAGCATAACATACATTTGCATCGTCAATATGTTTTTATTCACAGATATAAAAAGTACATTTACAGTGTCTTCCCAAAGTATTAAAACCATTGCCGATAACAGTTATTAAATTCATTCTTTAGCCTTTCAAAGTGGCAGATGTTGAATTATCTACAACAATAGTCATTATCGCCAACTAGTGGATAAAAGTGACATACGCGATGCCTTCAACAAGAGAGCAAACAAAAAAAAATCAAATGGAAATGGTGGTCAGTTCCCCGAACCATGATAATCATTCATATGTTGTGAGATTTGGTGGCTAATGCTAATTCCTCCATAAAACGTTCATTGTAGTCTTCCCCCCTCCCTTCTAGAGCAGGGGTGGGGACACATTGAGAATGGGGACTCTTGTGGAGGGTCGATTAAAAACTACACTGCACATAATTTCAGTGTTCAATATACAATTAATAAAAGCAGTGTCCAAAGAGGGCAAATCTACTTTATTGCCCTCACATTGACATCGTTTTCCATCAATAATGTTAACTGTCCTCAAAAATGAGCCTTTCTACAGTACAATTGATTATAGAGCGCAACAGTACCCGCCCACCTGCGGGCCACAGTTTGCCCAGATCTGCTCCAGAACATCATCTGTCCTGTCCAAAAGCTCCTTTACCCCCATTTATTGTGTATCATCATAATTATTCAGCTTGCCCTCTTCTCTTATTTTGCAGGTGTTTGATAGTTCAGGCTCCTTCCTGTCCTACATCAACACAACAGCGGATCCTCTGTATGGGCCCCAAGGTCTGGCCCTCACCTCAGACGGTCATGTGGCCGTGGCGGACTCCGGTAACCACTGCTTTAAGGTCTACCGCTACCTGCAGTAAAGGTCCAATACCACCTTTACCTGCCACAGCTAACAACACCCGCCACAATGTATTCTTCAAGGTGCAATGCCCAGCCTTCTCATTTGCACACCTAATAAAGAACAAAATGTATTTTCCTTCAAAGAGTATACTGATGTTGGGAGATGTAGCGTTCAGTTGAGCATACAATGGACATTAAGCTAAGGACTGGCGTAAACAGTGTACAATTCATTTTTGACTTAGTGGGGTTAAAGGGTCAATATGGAGTATATGTTGATGTTTTTTGCTAATGCTAAATTTAACTTAAACTACCATTTACAGTTTCAATTTGGCAAGATTCAAGCCAGTGCAATAATTAATTTTTGGTCATTATATGTGCTTAATGGGTATAATGGGTTAAAGTATTCCTTTCAAAATGTACTCAACATATTAAATTTGGAAACAGGTACTACTACACACAAGATCCATCCAAGTTATGAAGCAATGTGTCTAATTAGCCTCTAGCATGTGCTATGCTAAATGCTAAGGCTAATCCTTAGTGTCCGGTTCATTGTGCCATTGTTGGAATACACTGTCATGTGCACACACACAAAAGAAGGCAATAAAGTGTCTCAATATTTAATTTCTCCAAAAATTAAACACTGCAATAATAACAGAAAAATAATTTAGATTCTTTCATGACTCCATATGGGCCCTTTAACCTGCAGTTTAGTGTGACTAACATGTTAGAAGCAGTATTTATTACAGAGCCATAATCTGTCCAAATGCATGAAGTTTGAGTTCAGCTCTGAACAGTAACCACTTTAGATGCTTTTCTTGACTTGCTAAAACGCTTACGGTGAACTCAGCAGCTTCTAGCTTCTTTAGGCGTCTCCAGCAAACCAAATGTACACCTCCGTATAAACTTCTACTGTCACTCCATCAGTCACCACCACCTGTGCATTGTATGTAATAGTGTATATAAAGATGAATGTACATTGTGTATAGTAGATCACCGAGTGTGTGTGCGCTGCTCCATTCTCACACGTGTGTGTGTGTACGGCAGCTGTGACCAATTCAACACATGCTTACAACCTCTTATTTATTACTGATGTATGCAGCACTATAGTGTTGTTCCACATGTCTGTTGATCTTTAAAGGGAAACATGTTTATTTATTTTATTTTGTACTCCACTGTATTTTTCTATTTTTCTGTATTTACATGAAAGGATCATTTGGTACCGTTTATATGAGGAGCCTTTTATGGTAGATAATAAATAGGTTATTATTAAGTGAAAACCATCAAGATTGCAGGTCCATGTACAATGGTCTAGAGGGGTAAGACACACATTTTCTAGTCACAAACTAATTTCCAGATTCTCAGTGTACAGCTCCCCAATAGAACAAAGCTTTTGATTTACCAGATGAGCTAGGTTCCTCATGTCTGTCTCAAGCTTTGTGTCATGTACGAAAGGACAAGCTGACAAAAGAATGTCCTGCAGGACGGCCTCTATCCTCCAGGAGGAGCTCAGAGTCCACAGAGTGTTCCTGTACGTATACTAGGAGGACACACTGAGGACTCAGGGATCAGTTTCTGATGACTCCTTGTGTGCATGTGCCATTAGGGAGACCAAGGAAAACCCAGGAGAGAACCTGACCTGGGAACACCTTGGTGTCTGGGAGAGAGGGAAGCTCTGCTTAGACTCCCGCCCCTACAGTGATCTTAGATAAGTGGAAGAACATGAATAGATAGAGGAAATAATAGGTTTTATTTTCCAATGAGTTCCATTAAATTCACAGCAATTTCCAAGATTGTGTGTCTGCACACTGCCACAGGAAACTCTAGGCTTGTATAAGGAAGGCAACACAGCAGTCAGTTAGTGCCGTAGTGCCACCCAGTGGCTAGGATGTACACAAAACGTATCGAGTGGTTTCTTCTAAGTGGCTTTACAACCCACTGATAACCTACTTTATTCTTATTGTAGACTGGTACCAAATCCTCCACTTCAAACAGAATTCATATTGCAAAAATTATTTTCTTTGCACAGTATTTAAGATCTTTTGTAAAAATGATTTAAGATTTCATTTGATATATTTTACAGCCTGTGATTCTAGCCTTATGCAATAACTATCAGGCCTTCAACACTAGCAGCTTTATATCATTGAAGTGCTAACACAAACCGGACACATATCTCAGGAACTCCATCCTAGAAACCAACATTACAACTACTCTTACTGCGTTTCTATCAGAAGATTGGTGCACACATCACATATCCAATGAATTATCTGCTTACATATGAATTCTGTTTACATTCCTCACATCAGGACAACAATAGAGTCCTAGTTGCATATACCACTCCCAGCTCACAGTGCTTTTAGACTCCTCCTCCTTTAGCAGTGATGTTTTTCTCTTGACTCCCCCTGCTGTCCATTCTGTGTAATAGGCTTATTACTCTGCCAAACTTTGAATGTAGACAGAACATCGACCGGGAAGCGATCTTGTACATGACCATCAGTTTTGCCAAATGGGAGATAAGTCTGTCTTTAGAAATGTGTTTGAAGCATTTAACTCCACTCTTCATGTCACTACAATAACTACAAATGCTTTTATTTATGAATATGCACTGGTAATAAAAGCACATGTTTACTCTGCTTGGGCTAATGACTGGTTTATGTTATAATGGTGAGAATATTACAGCTGAAATAATGCTAACTATGGGCTTTAGGTGGGTACACTGACAGAGACCTACACATAACACCATTCCCTTTTACATTAATTTAGGTAAGGTTAATTTATAGTCACCAATTCTATCCACATATAAAAAGTCTTTGGGTGGCAAAGTGGTGTCATCTACACCAGGGCCTTTCTCTGGAGTTTGCATGTTCTCCCCATGTCTTGGTGGGTCCGATTTCCCACATCAACCTAAAACTGACCTATCCTGACCAAGATCCTGGCTGAACATCTGGAGAGGGGTCTCAGGGGCGCTGCTCTGCGGCTGCCCACTGCTCCTGACAGGTCGCCCCAGCGGCATTGAGGGACGGGTCAAATGCAGAGGACAAATTGCCCTACAGGGACAATAAAGTTTATGTTAAAGAGTAACTAACCCCTTTCAGGTTAAACAGTGGTACTGCAGTTGAATTCTCCTATTGGTCAAAAATGTGTCATGGTACATATCTATGTCACAGGCCTCAGGCTCTGATTTAGACACACACCTGTAGTGAATCAGGAGGTTGATTTGAAAACATTTACCCCAAACCTCTCCCAGCCCCTCTGTCTCTACCAGGCACTGCCCATTTGTGGAGCATTTTTCATATTTTGGCTGTGGGTTTAAAACAAAACCTCACAATGACACTTAATTTCAGACAAGATTTTATTAAAAAAGTTGCTGACCATGTTGTGCATCAGGTCCAAGGTACAAATACTTACAGAGAATCCATTCCCAACAGTTTATATAATGAATAATACAGTAATATTTACATACATACATGTGCTTCAGAGCTCAGAACACTCCCACGAGCTGTCTGTGCTACAATGATTTAGTGTTCCTCCATGAAACAACAGCACATTGCATAGAGATTTCTAAGAGTGGATTTAAAAACTGTTTAATAATGCTATTTCTGATGTAAATGTTATATTGATTTAGTTCTCCTAACACAGCAAAATAAATACACATTTTGTTTCTAATGAATAAGGACTTATGTTACATTCACGTGCCCCGCTCTAGTGAGGATAAAAGCCGGAACACTGCTTGGAAAGACGTGTTTGTGTCCAAATTCATTATGATCGTTACCACAAAAATCCACATATGTCACAATAATCTGAGATTTACACTGTTTCAAAGATTTTTCCCAGAGTGCCTTGAATTTTGTTTTAAGTTTTGATTTTAAAAGCATTTTAACTAATGAACTTGTATCAACATATCACAAAGATATCTATACTGCCATATTCAAAATAGATATATAACGTATCCTAACTTTCCAAGAAGCACATGAACACAGCATTAAAAGTGTAGTCTGTAAGTAAAAAATAATTTGAAAATTAAAAAAATGCTTTATCTGACCCTGTTTTATGATGTAAAGTAGGTAATCTGTCATAATTAATATTTTACTTTAGTCCCTCCCCTGGCTACAGTAACATCAGATCTGACTTTGTGGGTTACCACTTTGACCAATAGGAATGGAGTTTTACTTTAGTCCCTCCCCTGGCCTTTTCCTACAAATTATTATTGGGATTAAAGTGCTTTTTAAACACTTTATTACTTTCATGATATAGATTGAAGCATATTTTTATCATAAAATGTTGTCTTGGTCTCAGTCTCTGACCCTAAAAGTCTTGATCTCGGTCCAGTCTTGACTTCAACACTAGACTACAGATGATCTACTTTACCTCATAGAAAAGGGACAGAGTTGTTAGTATGTTGAACTTGAACTGTACAGATTACACCTTTAAAGTCAACATTTAGTGAAAATCAAACAAAACTAAAAAGGTGCAACTATGGAACAATCATTTTTACTAAGTTCAAATCGACTCCCTGTAAAATGTCAGTAGTGTACCGTATATTGCAGACCAGCTGGCTATCAAAATGGATTTCTCTCCATATAGTGACTGCGTTTCCCCAGGAACACAGATTCATATTGTTGAGTATTCTTGGCCATGTAAACACAGTCACTGTTTGACAATACTGTATTTGGGATCGTCCAGCAAAAGTAATCATTAAAAAACAAAGAAAGAGGCATACATGTAATACAGCAGATGTGATGATTTCATTCAAATACACGAAAATACAAAACATAAATGCATGCAAAACATAAAATAAGCACAAAAAGTTAAATTATTTTCCATTTGTTTCTCACCGGTCCACATCAAACCTCGTGCAGTATTAGATTCTATTCTATCCACACTAAAGGCCTGGCTACACATACAGTATATTTTTTCCATATTCCTGTGCACCCAAACACCCCTTTATAAATTGAATCAATGGAGAGATTTGCATTAGCTCAAAATTATTGCCAAGAAAATTGTGTAGGGAACTTACAACCACTATCCATGTATATGTATGTTGCTGTCCACATTGTAGACTTGTGCACTGATGTTATTAAGCCCCACTTTCATGTCCACTGAAGCCCAAATCCCTGTGTTAGATACAATTCTAGAATCTCTCAAGTTGTGTTTATGTTCATCCACTAGAGAGCAGCGACTCACTATTTATGTCCAGGCTTTTTACATAATATAGTGGTTAATGCAACTGAATGGGGAGGAATATTACGTCTACATTTTCATTCAACTCTAGAAATTTTTTGAGAGAGCAGCAGGATATGAACTCTGTATTATTTTAGTATATTAGTTATGTTGCCTACAAGCAAGCAAAACCCCATGATATTTTATCTGGGCACAGAATTGTCAGTAGCAATAGCAGAGTGGTTAGCATTGTAACCTTACAGCAGTAGGCTATAGGTCAGGGGGGTTGAGTAGGGCTGAGTAGGGATGAGTAGGGCTGAGTAGGGATGAGTAGGGCTGAGTAGGTACTAGTGGAAAAGAGGCATTAGTGTCCCTCTATATTATAACCTCACTGAAAACATTGAATGATTTCCATTAGTTGGATTGTGTTTAGTCATATAGGCAGTAAAAGCAATTTGGACCAATTCACTGAAATATTGCTCTCTGGGCAGCATTTGGCCCCAGGACCATAGTTTCGATGAACTAGTGATTCTAAATTGTGTGTGGAAGGATGTAAAGTCTGCATTCTTCTTTGGACTGTGGACAGTTGCAGAATACAGTAATATCACAATGGTCTCAATACAGAAACGAATACACTGATATTACAGAACAATGCAGCAGACTGGACTTTACACTGCAGCTCAGTTCTCTGTAGCACCTTTGGTAAAACAATCTTCAAACAATTTTCTTTGAAAATGAAAGTGGGAGTGCGGAAGGTGAAGTGCCTTTAAATCGCTCTTTTTTTCCCCCTTCTTTATCTGTGTAACTGTGGATGTGTTGTGGTTTTTTTCAAGTAGAATCTCACTCATATCTATTAAAGGGACCCTATTATGCCAGTTCAACTTGCCTCCACCTTCTACCATGTAATGCGGTGGTTTCCTCATCAGAAACATTTCTGGAGTTGTAATTGTCTTCATTCACACGGTTGAGTGTAAATGCTGAGGTTTCTCGGGAGCTGAAAACACTTGGTTTCACATTCCTACATGGGTATAAGTGAAGAAAAACTACCTTGTTTCTACTTTCTATTGCTTCCTTGGCTGTAGTAGTGAAGTGGGTATGGTTAGCAGGGGGAAGGAGGGCCTTAAAGGGGTGTGGACCTAATATGAACCTTTTAACCAAAGAAAGCAACAGAAGATATTTTGTAAATAAATATGTGAAATAATAATGTGATTTAAGTTTGAAAATAGGCATACCAGGGGCCCCTTTAATGGCATTTCTATTCATCGTACTTTGAGGCACTTGCAAAAAAACAAAAATGGTCCCTTGCCCGTCAAACTTCTGAGCTGTCACTGCTTCCTTGCGCCATCATCGGTTCGGCGCTGTTTGAGTTTTTGGGCCCGTCCTTTTTGTCCTGTTTGGCTCGCACTAGCAATACCACCAATATCACGATTAGCACGGTTAGCAACAGCCCGACCAGTACTCCGATAATTAGCACTAGCCTGTCGTCGCTATCGTGTCTCTGGTTGACCTCCCGCGGAACTATCCCTTTGGTGAACAGTTCCTTCTCCGGGCTCGTCCTACGTTGGGAATTCCGATCCAGAGCGATGTGGAGAATGTTGGTGCCGCGGTTGTTGGTTTCACCGATCTCGTCCACGATATCCGGAATGTCGTGGGCGGAGCGTTTGTGGTGGTGGTGGGAATGTTGTGGAGATGTAGAGGATTGTTGGTGAGTCAAAGTGTGGTATTCCAGGCTTCTTTTCCCGATGCCACGGTTGGAGTTTTCTCGGGAGCGGACGGTGTAGATGGTGTGGATGAACCACTCTCTTCCGGCTGAGACCTGCAGAAAGGAAAATACGAAAGGTTAGTATTCAAAATTTGGCAAAACAGTAGGGGGCAGCAGAGGCACAAGTGGTAAAGTTGGCAGTTCAATTCTTACTGCAGCCAGATCCAACTGCTATGGTGCTCTGGGGCAAGACACTTCACCTACCATTCCTATGTTTGTGTGATTGTTGGGTCTATTTGTTGGTGGTTGTCAAAAAGGCTCTAGGTTAGCTGGGGCAATAGAGGTACTTTACCGCCACTAGTGTGTAAAGCATGTCTAGAAAAGCACTTTAAAGGGGCACTATGCAACTTTTTACTTTAACAAAACTTCAGTCAGTGTGATCCTAAATGAGTTGTTGTGGGGTGAATTAACTGAATGAAATAAACTGATAAACCTGGTGTTTCTGTGTTGAACATGAGCTTTATGATCGTCTAGAGTCTATATATAAAGTCTAGATTTTTGTTTTTTCTGTGGACAGTGGAATTCTCTGAAACTGTAGGGGGAGCTCTGTGAAGGAGACATGTGACCAAAACAGTGAAAGGTTGCATAGTACCCCTTTAAAAATGCATGTATTATTAAATTGGAACAATATCCCTACAGAAACGGCAATACCAATTCATAATGCAGAGACGAGAGTAGGAATCATCGTATCGACTAAGATTAGTAGACACCCTATACTATAGCACTATATCTGTCGTAACCTGAAAGAGAGCAGTGGAGTCCATCTTGAATCCATCAGACCCAGGCTGTCTCACTAGAGTCAGAGCCCCGGCATCGTCCACCGCCAGGAGGGCATTGAACGCCACGTCACCAAACGCCCGTGCCTGGGTTTCCGGCTGGGCCTTGTCCTAGAGACACAAAAACAGACATTTTAAAAGCATAATTTTTGGACATAGGCTTTCACCACCATGCCTATATAAGAATGTAGTGTCTAGTGTATTTGGTGGTCAATATGGCCTCTGTCAGTCTGCCTGGGGCACCTAGGGCTACATACAATCGGGGGGAGCAGTGGTTCAGTTGTAGAACCTCATCCTATAACCAGAGGGTTGGTGGTTCGAATCCCAGTCAAAAGACTGCCGTTCTGTCCTTGGGCAATACACTTAAAGGTGTAGTCTGTAAGTAAAAATTGTTCTATGATGTAAAGTAGGTAATCTGTCATATTATTATTTGACTTTAGTCCCTCTCCTGGCCTCTACAGCAACATTTGTGGGTTACCACTTTGACCAATAATAGTGGAGTTTTACTTTAGTCCCTCCCCTGGGCTCTACAGACTACAGGCAACCAACTACATCATAGCACAGGGTCAGATAGTCAAATGTATGCATACATTTTTTTTCCCTTATTTTAGGAACGTTACGGACTACACCTTTAACTGCCATTGCCTGTGTATGAACGTGGCTGTGTTATTGGTTTTCGGGGAGGCTCTAGGCCAGGGGGGGGGGAATCTTTTTCACTCAAAGGCCACATGGGGTTTAAAAATGTGCCAAGTGGGCCGGCTGATATTGTATTCTTTGTAAACTGCAACCATTTCTGACAAATGAGACATACAGCCTTCGATCAGACC
>JAVQKC010022103.1:0-10375 GCA_036025475.1 Philypnodon macrostomus | reverse complement strand
AAGACCAAGACCCAAGACACAAGACCAAGACCCAAGACCAAGAAGAAGACCAAGACCCAAGACACAAGACCAAGACCCAAGACCAAGAAGAAGACTAAGACCCAAGACCAAGACCCAAGACCAAGAAGAAGACCAAGACCCAAGACCAAGAAGAAGACTAAGACCCAAGACCAAGACCCAAGACCAACAAGAAAACCAAGACCCAAGACCAAGAAGAAGACCAAGACTCAAGACCAAGACCAAGAAGAAGACCTAGACCCAAGACCCAAGACCAAGACCAAGAAGAAGACTAAGACCCAAGACCCAAGACCAAGACCCAAGACCAACAAGAAAACCAAGACCCAAGACCCAAGACCAAGACCAAGACCAAGACCCAGGACCCAAGACACAAGACCCAAGACCAAGACCAAGAGCAAGAAGCAGACCAAGACCAAGAATAAGAAGAAGACCAAGACCAAGACCAAGACCAAGACCAAGACCAAGACCAAGAAGAAAATCTCAGTTTGATTGTGATACATGGTGCAGCCCGACCAGAGTATAAACTACTACTGGATAATGATCCTCACCAGATATGCCTAAGAATGTAAATGATTATCTAAAACACGTAGCTTTAGCTGTACACGTATGTTCTGATGTTAACCATTATTTCTCCTGCTCCTCTGTCCACTTCCTGCCTCCTCTTCCTCACAGCAGACCTCTGGCCTCTCCACGGTGAGTCTCGATGGGGGCCAGATCTCGGCGGAAAGGCAATTTATACCGGCATTAACCGAGGCCTGACCCCTGACCCTACCTCCACCGACTTAAAGCCTCAGACAGAAGAGCAGCGTCCACATGTTTCGAAGCACACACCGTCCGCAGGGGGTGCCCTTCAACCCCCCCGACCCCGAACACCACCCCGGATTATCGCTCTGTGAGCTGCAGACGCCTGAATCTGCACTGACCTTGCAGAGAAAATGCATTTGTGTGCTAATATTTTGATAACAGACATATATAGGGTTCTGTTAGTGGGGGATTTTAACAATTTAGTAGGGCATACACTGGAAAGCCCTACAGATTCACTGTAAAACTAATACAGTATTGGACCAGATCAGTATTTATGACAATATACAAACACATCATTAACCCACCTACTATAGGGACTTTCAGTCATTTACCCTTCCCTGTCCCCAAATGAATTAAAACATTCTAGTGGGTAAGTGTGCCACCAGAGTGTGGCCGGTTCGAATCTCGGCGCATACTGCCGTTGTGTTCCTGGGCAAAACACTTAACTCTAACATTACCTACGAATGAATGTGTGACTGTGGTGGTCAGGAGGGGCTGTAGGAGTGAATGAATAATCCATGAACTTGTGAAGCATCTTTGAGTGTCTCGAAAAGCACTATAGAAGACTAATACATTATTATCATTATTAGTAGTATTTTGAGTGGGGAGTAATAAGTGGATATTTCTCACCGCACACCTGGCAACCGTTCCCCGGCACGCTGGGCGAAAATCAAGGAAGTAGCCTTTCATTTTTTATGTTTGCAACACATCTCAAAATTGCCGTTCATCAAAAGAAAATTCTTGAGCTAATTCTATTCCTTTGGTTCTATATTTTATACAGTCTGAGGTTGACACATGATCTGCCTCCCAGCATGGAGCAATATACATATTCATCTGACTGAACTTTCACAAAAACAAATTCATATCGATTCTTAACACACCACAGAATGAAAGGCTCTGGTGTCTGCATTTATCAGTGATTCTAAAATTTTGGAAGCAATTATTCATTTTTTGGGGGGAGGGACAACTCTGATATCCATAGCAACGGTGACAGAATTATTATGACTATATTCTATTTTGAGACTATAAGACTTTATTTTACATTTTTACCAATTTACCATTTACTAGGAACGCACAGATAGACCAGAAGATGTACAGAAGATTTTTCTTAAAGGAGAATTTCTAAATGATAAGTCTAAATTCAGGGTCACACAATCCAATAAAATCATATGTAAGGATTAATAAATACGGTTAAATCTGTTATTTCTATGATAAAACATGGCCGACTGAAACATGATTACAGAATATCGGAATCAGAATCATTATCGGCTAAATTGGTAATCAAAATATCGGTATCGGCCAAGAGATCGTCCATACCAATTACCAGTACAGTCATTCTTCCTCTAATATTAGCCTCCCCTCCTCCTCCTCGGTCTCTCTGCGAGCGTGCTCAGAGTTTATAGATGTTATTTTTACAGAGCTGTGTTTCCTGCTGCGACCAAACAACTCTAATGAAGCGTCTATTGAACCGTGGCCGAGAAATTATATCTGACATCAGGACAGTGAGCTTCGAGTCAACGAGGACTCGTGAGGGCTGCACATATCGAAATGAATGAGACAAAATAATATGAATGGTTTTACACTGTTAAAATGAATGTGAGGTGAATACTGAGAACTGTTGCTCAATCGATACGGCTGAAAATCTAATTCATCTGTGCTCATTAGTCCGACTACTTCTGTATGGAACGAGCACAGGTCTAGGCTTCCAGGGACTTGTGGGGTGAGAGATTTATAAGATGATTATATATTGTATGGAAGTAGTAAACTCAAACTATTCTGACTGTTTTTTATCACAATATGAACAATGTCGGCAAAATTTTGAACTTGATATTGTTCTCCACACACTCACCAACAGCACACACATGTAAAAAATCACAAATAAACAAGGTGGCTTTGGCAACGTCACACAGGTAACATCAGCTCCACAAAGGTAACGTCAGCTCCACACAGGTAACATCACCTCCACACAGGTAACATCAGCTCCACACACAGGTAACATCAGCTCCACACAGGTAACATCAGCTCCACACAGGTAACATCAGCTCCACACAGGTAACATCAGCTCCATACAGGTAACATCAGCTCCACACAGGTAACATCAGCTCCACACAGGTAACGTCAGCTCCACACAGGTAACGTCAGCTCAACACAGGCAACATCAGCTCCACACAGGTAACATCAGCTCCACACAGGTAACGACGGCCACCTTCATTCATACCAGGCTCTGACATTACCTACATGTGGCTGATATGTTGCTAACCTTATTCTAACTATGAGATATTTGGTAGCTAATGCTAATATCTCCAAATATATTATAGACCGTTTCATTTTCTTTCATTTGACTTGTTAGCGTGTCTGCAATCTGATTTTTCCCAAGACACCAGCTCCAGGCTTAAGGGGTCAGTCGGAAACCATAGCTCAAACTGATTCCAAATGCTTAGTTACACATGTTATACCTGGCTGAACGATTAGACACTGACTGACTGCAAATTCCTACAAACAGTTTTCTTCCTAAAGAGCTTCAATGCTTCAGTTCAAGTCCAAAATACGTCAATGCTTCCACAGCTACACATTTCTCCTGCGCCTGTAAGCTTGTCAGGACTGTGCAAAGAAATGCTCCATCTTTCCGGTCTCTGGCTCTAACCACTATTTTGGACACTCACTTCGGAGGCTGATTCATCTGTGCATCTCATCCTGTTCTATTTCACAAACACGGTGAAATATTCTGAACGTTTGTCGTGATCCTGCGGCCCATTATTTCTTAACTGTAATTGTCAGACATTACTCGCTGAGAACCATTTTGAATCTGTTGTTTTCAAATGATGGTGAACAACATGTGTCTGGTTTAACGTTTGTGTGAAAGGTAATGGGTTTTCTTTAGGCAGCCCTGAACGAGACAGAACACCATATATATAGTATTAATATTCTAATTAATCCATTTGATTATCCCAGTAACTATGGGCCTTAGGCGGGGTACACCACACGCAATTGTTTTAATGTAAAGCAGGGGTGTCTAAACTATGGCCCGTGGGCCAAATGTGGCCCGCAGAGCAATTTTTTGTGGCCCTCAGGCTTATCTCTCAATTGGCTCAAATTTTACTGCATTTGACTCGACATAATCCAAGTCCACTGTTCTGTGGTTATTGTTGTCATATAGAGGCACAATAAGTGAATAAACCTGAACCTGAACATAAGTGTCAGAAAACAGACACAACTGAAGGGGACTGAAGGGAAATCGGTCCCCTCAGCGAGTGGCCCTCCTCGGTATAAATCCCTGACATGTGGCCCTCAGTGAAAAAAGTTTGGACACCCCTGCACTATACAATCAAACTAAGAGAAAAAAATTAATGTCTAATAAGATTCTGTGTGGTTATACTATAGAGAGAATAAACCTGCTGTATGTGAAGGTCTGAGTCACCTCAGAGAGTGGCCCTCGTCTGTTTATTTTTAACAATATGGCTCTCAGTAAAAAATACAGTATATTACATATCTTCTGTGCTAGAGACTATGCCAGCAACTATGGGCCTTAGGTGGGGTGCACCAGAAACAATGACCAGCTAAACTGTGATACATTTTTTTAAATCTTTTTTATGTAGGATTTTCTTTCAATGGATAGAGAATCTACCCCGAACTTGAAGATGCAATGTTGAAGTCCAGATGTGTCCACTATATTGGGTCTGCACTCTGTAGATGTAAGAATAACCATAATCTGGACAAATAAGCATACAACTCAGCACCAGTTAAAATGCATAATATCTTACATAACATAATATATGCACATAGATTTGAGATAGCATAAAGTTACTGAGGCTCAGTGAAGATGAGACGTCCTGTGGTTTCTCCGAGAACTCATACATTCAGTCAGGCTCCTGGTTTACCATAGAGCTTAGGCATGGGAGACACATCCAGGCAACACACAGCACGAGTCAGAAAATACTCCAGAATACAGAGCAGGCGAGGTACGGCGAAAAAACAAGTAAATAAAACATCTGGAAATAAGATGAGGTGGTGATGGCGTCATTAAGAAAATATGTGAGATGGTTCTGCTGCTGAGGTGGTGATGGAGGAGAGTGACACGGTTCTAATGCCGAGATAGTGTTTGTGGAAAGTGAGATGGTTCTGTTGGAATAGTGATAGAGAATGATTTGGCTTTGATGACTTTTGATGAATAAGGCAGCTGCTTAGGGCCCCATGCTTCCAGGGCCCCTTAATTGAAGCCCAAAATGAATATGTCTTGGTCAATATGAAACTTAATATGGTAAAATATGGTAAAATATGGTAAAAGGACGTCTGGTTGCTGTGGGATGACAATCAAGAAAACTTTGGTAGGACTTAAAAAGCACAAAATTCAGAGGGTCCCCTGCCCATGTTTGCCCCGAAAAACGCTAAACCCGCCACTGTGCAGAGATGATGATGGTGGAGAAAGAGCTGGTTCTGCCGCTGAGGTGATGATGGTGGAGATGATGATGATCTTTGCACAGATTGTGGTTAAGTGAGTATCGTGTTTATATACCCTTTCATTGATTCAGTCTTAACACCGATGTAGAGGTACTGCCATGTGAGCAGTTTTATTTAATATAAAATAATGATTGTTCTGCCGCTGAGGTGATGATGGAAGAGTGTGAGATGGTTCTGTTGGCAGGGAAGTGTATTCATTCGCATTAGCATTAGCATCACACAAGCAGTAATCTTGTCCATGGCATGTAGAATCTGTTCAGTGTCTGCTGAAAACAAGCTGTTTCACTCACTGCTACTGAGATAGTAAGAAGGAGAGTGTGATGGTTGTGAAACGGAGGTGGTGATGGTGTAGACTGGAGTGAGATGGTTCTGGAACTGAAATGGTGATGGTGTAGACTGGAGTGAGATGGTTCTGGAACTGAAATGGTGATGTGTAGACTGGAGTGAGATGGTTCTGGAACTGAAATGGTGATGTGTAGACTGGAGTGAGATGGTTCTGGAACTGAAATGGTGATGGTGTAGACTGGAGTGTGATGGTTCTGGAATTGAAATGGTGATGGTGTAGACTGGAGTGTGATGGTTCTAGAATTGAAATGGTGATGGTGTAGTCTGAGGTGAGATGGTTCTGGAATTGAAATGGTTATGTGTAGACTGAAGTGAGATAGTTCTGGAATTGAAATGGTGATGGTGTAGTCTGAGGTGAGATGGTTCTGGAATTGAAATGGTGATGGTGTAGACTGGAGTGTGATGGTTGTCAGATGAAGTGATAGAGAAAAGTGAGCTGAGATAGTAATGGAGGAAAGTCATCTGCTGTGGTCATGAAGTAAAGTGAGATGGTTTTCTAGCTGGGGTGATGATGGAAAATGAGAGTGAGATGCTGCTGAGGTGGTAATTGAGGAGAGTGAGATGGTTCAGCGGTTGATGAGATGATGGAAGAGAGAGAGGTGGTTCTGCCGTAGCCTATATGGTGATGGTTGTACGTTGTACGTCTATTGTGGCTATAGAAAGGTTTATGATGGTTCTATCTCTGGTGTGGTGAAGGAGGGGGAGATGGTTCTGCTGCTGAGGTGGTGATGAGGGCTCTGTATCTGTCCATAAAATGCTGCTTTGCTGACTCAGACTCACCTGCTGTCACGCCAATACCTCTGTCCCCTTTTCATCTCCCCCCCTCCCTCCTATTTCAGATGATGCTGGGGTCAATCCACCGGAAAAAATCTATTTGGAGATTCACCTGGAATTACCACAGGTGTAACATTACCAAGCAGCTGGCTTTTGGCATTCAAGCTCCAACCAGCCCCCGTCAAAATGAAGAATACCCCCTCGCCTCCACATATCCACTCTTATATCATATACACTCTTCAAAGTGGCACAAAATAACATTGGTTTTATATAGCGCTCTTCGTAACACTTAAAGTACTTTTATTTTTTCACTCCACACACTGGTGGTGGTAAGCTACTTGTGTAGCCACAGCGCACTGGGGCAGTCTGACAGAAGTGTGGCTGCCATTCAAACACCAATCACACAATTACATTCATAGGCAGTGCTGGTTGCAGGGTGAACGCTTACCCACTGCGCCACTGCAGCAGGGTTGGCAGATGTTTGACTCAAATCAAGATTAATATTTGATGAATTGTGATGCTTTAGAGAAACTAGAAAAGGAATTAATTTAAAAGAAAAAAATAAATAATGATAAAAATGAATTAATTTAAAACAAAAAAACAAATAATGTTAAAAATGCCATGAATTAATAATAATCTCTATTAAGAATAGATTAGATGGAATAGATTATTTGATTGTTTTCTATGTTTGTTCTTTCAAGCACATCTGCCAGTGGAATAAGGAAATTGCAGTTAAAAATTAAAAAATATAATAAAACTAATCAGAATTACAAAAAATCTAGTCTTAAAAGGATTAATAATTTAAAGTCTATACTAATCTAGATATTCCTCTTTTGCAGTGTCCACATTTTGCTTTAAACAGTATTAATGGGTCATGGATTTTCTGGGCGTTATGTGATGATTGTGATCCACATAACACATAGAACAAGGGGCCCGCGGATACGAGATCTCAGCAACGCATTTCAGAAGAGATGAGGAGGGGTAATTTTTGTTTTTGTATCCAGCCACATTTTGGCTCATCCAACAATTTCAACTTCTATCTCGGAGCGATATTCTATGAAATTACTTTTGGGGCAGTGTGAAAGAGTGCAGTGGCAAGCTGTTGTCTGTAAGAACGAGCTCTGTGGAACGCCGGATAGTGTTGGGAGCAATTTTACACCTCTGAAATCTGAACATTATATTACATTATATTGTGGTCTGCATTCACTGCCTGCATTTCATCCGATATCACTTTTACTTTTGTTGGGGTCATTTTGCAGACTTAAAGGCTTCATTGAGCTGAACAATCTTCGACTGCTGCTAATGAGGTATACTACTGCTGCTCATGTGGTGATGGAGGAGAGTGAGATGGTTCTGTTGATAATGAGATGATGAATGAGAGTGAGACGGTTCTTCTGGCTACAGAGGATAGTGAACTATTCTACTGCTGAGGTGGTGATGGATAAAATGGGGTAGTAATGGGGTAGTAATGGGGACAAGTGAGATTGTTCTGCAGCGGATGTGGTGATGGGATGGAGAGTGAGGTGGTTCTGCTGCTGTGTTGGGGATGGAAAAAAGTGTGATGGTTCTGCAGTGGATGTGGTGATGGGATGGAGAGTGAGGTGGTTCTGCTGCTGTGTTGGGGATGGAAAAGAGTGTGATGGTTCTGCAGTGGATGTGGTGATAGGGTGGAGAGTGAGATGGTTCTCCTGCTGTGTTGGGATAGAAGAGAGTGTGATGGTTCTGCAGTGGATGTGGTGATAAGATGGAGATTGAGATGGTTCTGCTGCTGTGTTGGGGTAGAAGAGAGTGAGATGGTTCTGCTGCTGTGTTGGGGATAGAAGAGAGTGTGATGGTTCTGCACTGGATGTGGTGATAAGGTGGGTATTGAGATGGTTCTGCGGCTATGTTGGGGATAGAAACGAGTGTGATGGTTCTGCAGTGCATGTGGTGATAGGGTGGAGAGTGAGATGGTTCTGGCAGATGTGGTGGAGAGTGAGGTGCTTCTGCTGCTGTGCTGGGATGGAAGAGAGTGATATGGCTCTGCTGTTAGGTGGTGATGAAGGAGAGTTAGATGGTTCTGTAATGTAAAGGCAGGACTCAACCACTCAAAATCTTTTACACAATCAGACAATAAAAAATAATCTAATATCTCGTGACCCCCGCTTTGGGATCCCCCCGGAACATTATCCAACCTCCCCATGATCCCTCACTACTTTAATAGTCTGTCTATATCATAAATTCAGACTCCAGAAATAATCTTCTGCCTCTCTGCCCTCTGTTTACCTCATACCTGTAAAGAAGTTCAGATTGTGCCTGCAGAATTTAAACTTCTATGACTTTTGATGGCCTCCCGAAACCTGCCATTTACTTTCAGTGTCCTTGAAGCTGTCTGCTGTAAATACACATCTCTGTATCCAAATGAGACACACTCACACCTACACCTTACACCCTAGAGCTTAGGCTATAAAGTTAAGACTGACTCCAATCTATGTCTGCTTCAAAAACATCTACAAGGACCCAGATATAACCCCCATGATCTATAACTGCTTATGTGGTAATAACATATTCATTACTGTTTTATGACACAATATATATATATATATATGTGTATGTATATATATGGGCAATATTGCATTGATATTGTCTGGATGTCAGGTGGAGCATTACAGAATAATGTGGATTGATGACACTATTCTTCTAGATAAATAAAATCATAATCTACTCTCTAATTGAAATCCAAACAATGCATTTGTATTACTTTGTTAAGCCAACCAACCATTGCAAGGAGATATGGAAATAAATCAGTAATGACATCTATAACCTGGTTATTAACACATGTATTAATGCTGTGTGTTGATTGTGTCTGGATGCTGGCTGGAGCGGTTCCATTACAGAATAATGTGGATTGGTGACACTATCAGCAGAGGTGACCTGCTCTGTGAGATGTGCAGCAGGGTCAGTCTCTCCGGACGGTCTCAGTGGACACATGTCGATGGACATTGATTGTGATGAGATTAAACCTGAAACCTGGAAGAAAGGAGGGCTTTAAATAAACAACATGGCCGCCACACTAACAAGAACAACACAATTCTATTAAAGCTGGAGTCTGGGGAGTTTCAGTTCTTTTATGTCTGTTTTTATGACGTTTCGATGTTGAGACGGGGGAGATCGAGCTAATACCATTAATATTCCCTTGAGTGAGAGCAATAGACAGGTGGGCGTGGTGGGGAGGTGAATCGAAGAGTCACTGAAGTCAACGTTTGCATTGTGCCACAGCCGGGTCCTGCCACAGCTCATTATAATGTTCAATAAGATCATCTATATTCCTTGCTGTGCACTGATGCCAGGATTGCAATGAAATTTTTAAGGGTCGACAATAAACGTGAGATTCCAAAAAATCATTATTCCACATCTTCTGTCTGGGCCCGACCAGCTCAGGGAAGTAAACATATGCAGAGGAGGTAAAAATATTCCAGTGACTTTCAGTGACGGGTGCTGAGGGGTTCAAACTTCATCTCATCATTTATTTGGCAAAAAAAAAATTACACACAGAAGCTAAAAAATCTTCATGCCTCAAGTACAGCAGTTCGGAAGCAGATCGAGGAGATGGATCTGGCTGTAGGGCAAAAACGAAATCAAACTATTCTGGCAGAAAAAAGTGGGATCAGCATCAGTAGCAGAACCATCTCACACTCCTCCATCATCACCTCAGCAGCAGAACCATCTCACACTCCTCCATCAGCACCTCAGCAGCAGAACCATCTCACACTCCTCCATCAGCACCTCAGCAGCAGAACCATCTCACACTCCATCAGCACCTCAGCAGCAGAACCATCTCACACTCCATCAGCACCTCAGCAGCAGAAACAGCTCACTCTTCCTCCATCATCACCTCAGCAGCAGAACCATCTCACTCCTCCTCCCACATCACCTCAGCAGCAGAATCATCTCACTCTTCCTCCATCACCACCTCAGTAGCAGAACCATCTCACTC
>JAVQKC010022101.1:0-14380 GCA_036025475.1 Philypnodon macrostomus | reverse complement strand
ACACACTCTGCATTCTCTTGATGAGCTTCAAGAGGTAGTCACCTGAAATGGTTTTCACTCCACAGGTGTGCCCTGTCAGGGTTAATAAGTGTCATGAAAATAAAGAAAACTCATTGAATACATGAGGTGTGTCCAAACTTTTGGTCTGTACTGTATTTTGTAGCATTTAGGCTTTCTGTCTGATTTTCAATGCAGTAATAGATTAGAGACGGCAATCTTTCAGCAGTTTCCAAAACTTTATGTGGATATTCCAAATGTAGTTATTTTCCCTGTTTCTTTACAAAGGCCCATTGTGAAGAGTGTAAGAATGGCTGAGTTAATTCTAATTCAAACTTTGATTAACTGCTCAAGCCAACCCTCTATACTCCCTCTGCTCCCTCTGCACCGCTGTGACTTCTGGTGTTTGTCCTTACCATTCCCACAGTAGGAAGCTTCCTCTTTCTTTTTTTCTTTTGCACTGCATTTGTGAATTGTGTAAGATTACTTTCTTTGTGTAACCAGCGTGTGCAATAATAAACTGAGGAAATGAGGGCTATTGCCTCACTTAATGTTAACATTAGACCTATCAGGAGGTAGATTGCTGCCGGATCAAGTTTCAAAGCGCTGGCTGTTACTGGCAACAGTTTATACAAGAGATGAATGGGCTGTTTCCATGTCATTATGTCAATCAAATCAACATTCGACCCCAAACTCAATGAATGTGTATTTACCTTTGCTGCAGTAGAAATTGTTGGGTAATCATTTTGTCCGACCACATTCAATGAAATATACATATAGGCAATTCAGAACTCAAAAGATCTTTATTAAGATTGTGGAGTATATTTCACTTTTTTTTTTAATGGCATAAATATTGATCGTGAGACTGTATTTAGTATACAAGTTAGGTTAATCAAATTAAAAGACTGTTTCTGTGCATTTTGGTATAAATGTTGCACATTTACCTTTTGAACCAATGCTCACGTAGGAGCCCTTAGTATGGTAGTATGGATGTATAACATGATGCATATTGCTGTTGCATTAGAAATGGACAATATTGACCTTAAAGAATGAATGGGGCAGTGAATAGTTGTCTGTGTGTTTTTTAGCTTTGTCCAGGCTAAAAGCAGCAGGCTAAAAGCAGCAGGTTGTTATTGTCAAAAGTAAAGGCCACATGAATCAGCTTTTAGGGCAATGTTTTCATCGCTGTTTCACTGCCCTTATTCTCTCCTTGAATTTTCCTTGTATTTCTTTCCATGGCACTCTCATCAATCCTGGAGTCATTCACAAGTTATTCCCAGTTCCATATGTCCACAGCTCACTGAAATGAAGAGGCAAACCATTGTATAATTAGAAACATATACAATTAAGACAGGCTTCTAAGTGCAGCTCCCATCTTTGTGGATGTGGACCGCCTATGAAATAATCCACACTGTAGTGTGCATTTCAAAATCTTTGAGGTCTCTCATGCTCAGCACATATCCTATGATTTGTGTGCATAACTTGAGCACGCAAATATGCTGATATATGTTTCTGTGTGTGTGGTGGGATATCTGTATGTTTGAGAAAATGTTTTCAAATATTCATATGTGTTTCATTATTGCAGACAACAACACCCCCAAAGTGTGGAAACACCAATAAAAAGGAGAAACAATACAATCACAGTGCGATTGTTGAATGGTGCCATGTTTTAAATGAACAACAGAGCCCATTCATGGAAGTCATATGGTTACTACCATATGGTGGTTTGCATTAAATGTTTTGCCTTGAGTTTGTTCTTTGAAAGTTGTATTTCCATTGCAGCTAGTAATTGTGGCTCTTCTGTATCCATGTGTGCATGTGCAGATGTAGATGCCTCATCTCGTATCCACTCTCTCCATTGTGCCTGTGCACCACAAGAGCTGTAGCGTCCTGCTCAGCATCATGTGTGGCGGCCCACAGCAAACTCAGAGGGGACACCCATGCCACTTTCTTTCTTTATGTTTTGAGATGCAAAATTAGGCTTTACCAAAACTCTGCTCAAACCCAAGAAAATTGTGTTTTTTCTTCTATGCTTCAACAGCTCAGACATTTCTCCTGTTTACAGTTGTCAAAAATAGTTTGGCTGCTTTTATCCTCCTCCCTTTTAAGTCACACTTCTCTGACACCAAAGACGAGATGGAAGCCACAAGTCTTCTCTCCCTGTAATTTTCCATGTCTCCCCAAAGCAGAGAGTACGAGCAGATGGAGATCCCTCATGTGCACGTGTGCTGTTTTTTTTTATTCTCTGTGTTATGAAATAGATTCTCGAAAATTTGCTCTGGCTTCCCTAAGACTGTTCCTCTTCAAGGTGACATGTCATTACACAATGTAGAAAAGTTTCTCTTCTAACCCAGACTGAAGTTGAACTTTATACTGAAACAATTCCTGCTTGAATCCTTCAATCACACCTCCCTTTTCTAGCCCACCGGCACCCCTCAGCCTGACACCCCTGTCCAGTCCTAGCAAGAGTGAGCGGTTGGAGGACGAGGGAACAAGAGGCCCCACCGCTGGGCCAGCTGTTCCAGACTCCCTCGCCGCCCTGGGCCCCACATTCCCTCATTCAAGGGAGCTTTGTAGTTCTGACATCTTGGAACAGTTGAGCAGCTCAGCTTCTAATGCTGCTGTAATGGTAAGCGCGGGAGGGGGAAAAGAATGAGACAGGCTGTATGTGTGCTTACTCCACTCCTCCCACTGCCGACCCTCCAGCAGCCCTCATCTTGAATCTCTTTACTGTACACTACTTCACTGGGCACTATGCTTGGGTTTGGTCATGATTTCTCCTGTTCCAGCAGAGATTATGATTTGGGGTTTCAATATTACAGACTTCTCATTTTTAAATTTAATTAATCTGATTGTTGTGTTTTTAATTGTATTATGTTCTTTAACTGGTCTTTTCTGTAAAGCACCTTGAATTGCCTTGTGTATGAATTGTGCTATACAAATACACTTGCCTTGCCTTGCGTAATAATGCTTGATATTGGTCGTGGGTACCATTTTTTGTCCTTTCACGGCTAAAATGACAATAAATACAAAGCTAAACTAAATTTTCCTGAACGCCTTGTGTAGTGTCGTCTTAACACAGCAATAGGCCGCAATATAAAAAATGTAAAAATAACACACTACAGCAATAAGGATCTCAGCCAAAAAACATCTCCAGGTCACCTTGTAGCCCCTAGATACCGTTCCCATGGTAACACTCACTCTTTGTCTCCTCGGTAACGGTTGTGTTTCGATGCTCGTTTGTCTCCACGGCGACAGCGGCCACCGTCGGGGTCTGTACCCGGGCCGGGGTCTGGGCTCGTTTGGGTCGGGTCTTAGTCCCGTTAGCGGAAGGGGGAGGGGTCTTTTTACCCGGGACCGCCTTACCCGGGGCCAGAGGGGACAGGGGACGAGACTTAGGAGGAGCTGGAGAGGGAGGACGATTTTTCAGCTTCGAGTTGCTAAGAGAGAAAATAGAAATGTGAGGACAACAGTAACAACAGAGACATACGGCCATGTTTTATCAGTTTCTATTTTTAAGCCACTGGTCCCTAGAAGCTAAAAGGCCCCAAAAATATCCTGAACGAAAGTGCCTCAGACTGAGAGCCTATATAAACAAATGTAGGGGAGTCCCCGAACACAATGAGAATATGCACTTTCTTGAAACATTTTGGTTATCAATTGATTTTCCAAAGATTAACACATATCTATCTATATATATCTATATATATATATCTATATATCTATATATATCTATATAGATATATATATAATTATGTCTCAAAATGTATACAAAAGGTCTACATTAAAATTTTGTATGTTTTATATATTTTTATGCCTTTTTGGCCTAAAATCAACGAGAGGAGCGGGGAGAAACAATTGGAAAACTCTTGTGAGCCGGAAGCGAACCCACATTGCCGGGACGAGCATTGTATTTACTGACCGAGCTAAACCGTGGCAATGTCAATCAATTTTACCACCAATTCCTACAGATGGTGGGGAGAGTCCCTAGTGAGAACCCACAGCAACACAGTGAATACATACAGACTCTACTTTATAAACTCCTATTTCCCATGGTTCATACCTGCTCTCTGGTCTGGATCTCTGGCTGATAGTAGCAGTCGGTGATGGAGTCTGTCTCTTCTTCTGAACCTTCTCTTTGCTCAGAGCGTTCTTCTCTTTCTCGTTCTCACGCTCCTTATCCTTCTTCTCCTTCTTCTTTTTATCCACCTGCAACAACAATGACACAAATATTCAACACGTAACAAAATAAAAATAATAGACTTTTCTGGACACTCAAAGTCGCTTAACAATTGATCACATTATTCATTCACTCCACTAACTCATTGGTGGTAAGCTACTTCCATAACACAACACAACAGCCCTGGAGCAGACTGACAGAGACGTGGCAGCCATGTAGCCTCTCCAACTACCACCGAACAACAATCACATTAAAATATTTTTATATAGCCGATGTGGTTTAAATAAGTAACGACACATCAGTGTGCACAGGTTGGAGCCAGATTTGAACTAAAAACACATTAATAACAACAACAAAAAATACATTCTCATAATAGATCTGTCAACACCTATTTATAACATGAGAGACGGTAAATTAATATGATTCTTTCGGGTATATTTTCGGAGGGGATCTCCCGGAAAATACCTGAAGCAGACGGGAATCTCCGAGACAAACCTGACACTGAGCTATATTTACCTGTGTGAAATAAAAACAAGCAAAAACTCCCCTAACAAAAATATATGAGTTATTGTACATAGAATGGGGTAAGATGAGCCAGTGGACAGTTTAAAACTTCTTTTGGTAATTGTGTATTGATTGTCATGTGATACTACACTACACAAAATCACTGGCTAGCTATACAAATTATTTGTATATAAATGATTCTAACCCCCATGGATTCAAGTTAGATTTACAGTGGGCAGAACCATGTACAACTGAGTCATTTTTATTTGCTGTGAAGGAAACCATCTTCAGTAATAACAGCAAATATTTAAACAAAACCCTACATTTGTTTAGATTTGTATATATTGTGCCTGCATTACTCACATACATCAATTATGAAGTATTTAGGGTCTTCAATTCACCTAACCCATCCATGCATGTCTTTGAGTCTTTCTGAATTTCTGTTTTAGGGTCGATTAAATGCATGTTACTGACCGGTGTGGAGTTGCGTCGACGTTGTCTCTGGGTGATGTCTGGGGTTGAGGCCGAGGACAGTCTCCATCTCTCTGCACTGTTCTGATGAGAGCTGCTCAGAGGGTTGCCCAGGGCTAAACAGGAGACAAGAGAGGGTTAATGACATGTATACAATAAGATACACAATTAAAACTTGATCAAACCAGGAACTAAACTGCAGAGCTAAAATATGACATAACCAAGCTCAACGATGCCTATTTGAAAATACAAGCAAGGGCTTAAGATATAGACCTGACCACCTGTGACTAAATCCAGCAACATAACAGTGCATAACATCCATATCAGGCTCAGAATGGCTTTAAACAGCATTATTCCTAAAAACTCTGGACTGAATCACCAATGGACCTGGACCAATCAAGTACAAACTAAATTAAGAATATAAACTGCATTTCTACTCACAGTCGTTGTTGTTGAGGAGCGTAGCTGCACTTCGACTCTTCTTCAGGAAGGACAGAGTCGGGGTCATTAGCCTCTCCACGATCTTACTCTCCCACGGACTCAGTCGCAGGCTGCGGGCTGACACAAGAGGGCGCTCCGTCAGTATCAGGGTATACAGGTATGAAGGTAATACACCAACGTCATAATACAGTACTAGGGACGCACACAGAGATATCGGCTCAACATCGGTATCGGCCGTTAATTACAGATGGCTGATGTTAACCAGTTGATCTGATAGGATAACTTCTAATATTTATAAAGAAAAGACCATTCAAAAAGTCTAAATGTAGTGTGAATTACATTTATCAAGTCAAAGTCAAGTCAAATGTATTTATATAGCACATAATAACACAGCCTCAGTTGACCAAAGTGCTGTACAGAAAGTGCAAAATATATAAATCAATAATACAATAAAAACAGACTCGCATTTATAATACATTTAAAGCAGTCACTATAATGAATTCTTAGTTTCTTAGACACATGGCCAATGGAAACATCGGCCAAATTGGTAATTAAAAGATCGGCATCGGTATTGGCCAAGAAATTGTGCATCCCTATACAGTACATATATATAGTAAATGATACAAAGACAAAAGTCAACACGTCTTTCATTCATGGTTCAATCTGTTGCAGAGTTTAACTGCATTGACACTGATGGAAATAGACATTATTTAATGGACGTAATTGTAACCCAATCCTCTTTTTCCACCAGCAATGAGAGCAATTTTAATTACAAACACACCTGCAAATCAGATTTTGAGTTTCCTGATACTTACCAATAGCCAACATAAAAGAGTGAATCTAAAGCTGATGTAATGGCAGTGTCCAGTGGGGTCATAGATTTGTACCATCATTGTGTGATTGTGTTCAGATAAAGTGCATCATGTGATAAAAAAACAATGTGCAACAATGGATATAACGCATGTAAGGACTAACTATTGGTAAACTGATTTTTGTGTTTGGTGTTAAAAAAGAATGAATGTGAATAGAAATATGACAAATGGTTTGATAGATGAAGAACAAACCCAGGACTAATCCAGGACAACAAAAACACATCATGTATATGGCTATCTGGACTAAACCAGGACTCAACCAGGACTCAACCAGGACTAAACCAGGACTCAACAAGGACTAAACCTGGACTCAACCAGGACTAAACCAGGACTCAACCAGGACTCAACCAGGACTAAACCAGGACTCAACCAGGCCTCAACCAGGACTCAACCAGGACTAAACCTGGACTCAACCAGGACTCAACCAGGACTAAACCTGGACTCAACCAGGACTAAACCAGGACTCAACCAGGCCTCAACCAGGACTAAACCAGGACTAAACCAGGACTAAAGCCAGACTAAGCGCTACTATTGGTCTTAACCGGGACTACTCCAGTACTAACCCAGGACTAAACAAGACTCATTTCTAAACTAAATCCAGCCCTGAACACTGTGTCTTCTCTCCAGCCCACAGTTATTGCCTCTCTGTTTTATGATGAACTGATAACTGCCTCCTGTTTCTAGGCAACCCTCTTCCTCCTCTCCATACTCTTCCTCATGTGTGTCACTGCGGCACGAGCTGCTGCTGTTACCGCACTACACAGGCCTATACACAGACCGACCGTAGTGATTGATACCTGGGTCTGAACCGTGTCAATGACAGCCCCCAGGCAGGGATGGTTCAAGGCTGGCTATAGCATTAGCTTCAGCCTGGTTGGGATGACGCTTAATCGTAATCTGTAATTTACACCATTTGACAGATGAATTGTTATTCTCTGTAATGACAATTTAATAACATGTAAGGCTTGCTGTAAACACGCGTAGTTTGGTTTTCCATATATTTAAAAGCTGATATAAAAGTGATCCAGTTTCAGTAAGACATGCTAAACTCATCATTACATTTTCAATTAAACGTACTTGAACAAGGCAGGCCTGATTGTGTGGATGAATTCAAGTGTGAGTATACTTCATTGATAGGCATGTATAGTCAGGTCTATTGTACATGCCTACTGCAATGCATCATGGGGTATCTAACTATCTGGGTTTCCAATAGCATCAGGAGGTGGTCTGCTGATTGCACTGTGGATTTATAAGATGAGACTTTAGGATGACTGTCCTGGGCAAGCCGCTGAGCAGTTTTTGCTTTGACCTTTGAATAGACTTGATGTGTATATTTGCAATTATAAAACCAGAATAATATTATTAAATAGAAAAATGACATGTATCTGTAAAAATGTATGGGATCCAAATAATAAACCTCATGCGAGCAGCCATAGTTTCTCCAATCAAGCAAGTTAGGTGTCAATCAATACAGTTCCATCCTGTAACAAGATGCATTTAAGCATTTGTATTAGATTGTTCTATCACAGTCAAACCATTAATCCCACCACCAACAAGCCACCACTACCACCACATTAGAAACATCACCAACAATTATAAATGAAAACCAAAAACGATGCGAACTGAGAAAGTCATCACATGATGTTCGAATGTGAAAGTGAGACAAATGCAACCACCACCAAAAAAATTCAAACTGAAACTCAAAAAAGAGACAAAAACCACGATGCAGAGGAGGATGAAGTCCAGTCACCAGGCACAGGCAGCAGGCCACAGTCACAGACAGGACCAGGGCACAGAGGAGGCCATAGACAGTACACAGGAGTGGAGTCTATCATTCATGGCTAACTAAGGAGAAGTGATATCTACAACTATTATTGGACACACTTGCTACATTCATGTGGCCCTCAGCTGGTCCTAGTTTGGAGGTTTTGTAAAGTTAACTTTTACTTCTAGTTACCACTGCACATCATCTACCTTATTTTTTCATAGGCAAATATAGGATTGTAAGATAGGGCCTATTTTGAGTAATTAGTATAGCTCATCTGGAAGACCTTCTGCACCGACTATAGACCCTTTCAAAGTTTGTAAACAGAAAGTTCCGGAATGGAAGCAAGACCATGATACATTTTCAATGGAGAAATTAGAATTAGCCACAAAATATTGCAAATTAAGATGGTTTTGACAAATGACAACCACTCTCTACATGTAGGTGATGTCAGAGCCTGGTTAGTGAATGTACCTCACATTGTTTGTTTATTTAGTACACATATAGTATATATGTAGCATTTGGCTGGAGGTAAAATTCTTGATTTTTAGGTTTTACTTGACAAGTCCTTACAGAACAATAGTTTGTTTATTGTATGTTCAGAATTAGTCTGTCCCTCACCACAAATCCTACTTTTTTGTAAAGTTAACTCACTTTTGCTCCAGTCGCCTCCATTCTGGATCTTTGAACATTCCATATGACACTTAAAGCGTCTATATTATACACTATTTTTGAACATGTCTCTGTTATCCATTATTACTTTAACTGATCCAGCGTTGTTTGAAGTACTTGCTAATGAAGAAACTCACAGCTTTTCTGATTGTGAGCATTAGCAGCTCAGGCAGTTCTTGTTACTCCCATTTCTCTCTCAATTTCTGAATCTAACCACATTCCAAATTCAGTTATATCTCTACATTGCGTTATAAAGTGTATGTTTAGTCCACTCCTGTGACTGTGCATGGCGGTGCGGACAGGGGACAGTGGTCTTACTTCTGCTCGGGGAGTTCCAGAGGGTAGCGGAGGACTTGGACAGTCTGTTGTTAATGACAGGGTCTGAGGATCGAGGCAGGTTCACTGTAGAGGAGGAGCATCTGCCTGCACCGAGAGAGCGTAATACAACTGTTCACCACACGGCCGCGCTATAACCTGCGCACGGCCCCTTTAAACTGAGGTGCAGACAGGGAGGACCACTTCTTCTCAGGATTTGTTGAAGAAGGTTTTGCTGGAGACTAGAGGGATGTTTCCACTGGAGCAGTTTGATACTAGTCGGGTTGGCAAAGAATGTGAAAGTGTTAAGTGTCTTTAAGTGTTGTGGCCCTGCTTAAGGCCTGATTCGAAGAGACCATTTTTTATTTTGTTGCACCAGAAAAAAACACTTTTTGAGCAGCTAACATGCAGTAAAAATGAATGATGCCATTATAATGCAACCTGTACCATATCGTCCAGTGGAAACTTTGGGTTAAACAGGGAGAAGTTTCAGAAAGAGGCTGGAAAAGGACGTATAGGGTTATAGCTTCAGGCTCGTCTTTCTGAAGCATATTCTCACTCATTCAGAAACTTTCACACACCTCAACCAGCTAAACTCGATCGTAAGTTCACTAACTTACTTATATAAACTATTAATAACAAGGACAGTCCAACCTAAATGAACTGAACCTTCACCTACTGTAAGGGCATTTGAAATCAACATGAAAAGTCAAAATGTCTTCACAGACCTCTGCTAAAAGCAACTAGTCTCCATTCACACCGTTAGCCTAATGAGCGGTCCTCTTGCCAGCTTCCTCTTCATACTGACGTTATAACACAGACTTGAACCAGACATTCACCAATTATCCTGTGTAGGTCATTTGCACCACTCCCTGCATTTGACGTCACAACAGATTTTATTGAGTTACATCATTTGAGCTTAAAACATATGTCTTGAATTCATTTGTCCCAGTTATTTGGTCATATATAAGAGTATAGTCGAAACTCACTCTCTCTGCGGGACGTCTGGTTCAGTCCTCCAGCCCACGACCATCTCTGTTGACGGATCTCTGCCCACGTCTTCTTTGTGGATCTCTTGATAGCAGCTTCATATCGCTCCTGTAATGTTCCCCATTTGATGATTTATCACATCTACCTATATTTACATTTACATCTTTTGATTTAATATGAATAATAATGAATTGTGGATTATTTCTTCACCCCACAGGTTGACACATTGTCTATCTATGGCCTTCCAAAAACATCCCCAGACAGCACAACAATCACACATTCATAAACCAGTATGAATGTTAACTATAATGCTTGAGGCAAAGTAAAAAAAATGTCTTGCTCAATGACACAACAGTATAAACCAAAGCAGGGATAGACCCTCCATTATTGGACAACCTGAACTAACTATTACTCAATTGCAATTTTTGTTCATTGATGTGCTGGATACAATGCATGAGTATGGCTTAAAAATGTACTTCTACTTGCAGTTTTGGGAAGAATAAATATTGTTTCATGTTTAAATGCAGTTTGAATTTGGTTGTTTTCAGACTCAGATTCAAATGTCATAATGTTGTTAAACCCACCTTGTTCTTCTCTAGCTTCTGTCTCTGTTTCTCCTCCAGAAGAGCTCTGCGTTTTTCGGTCTTTAGTCTCTGCTCCTCCAGCCTCCTCCTGCGCTCCTCCAGCTGACTCTCCCTCAGACGACGAGCCCTCTCCTCCTTCTCCAACCACTGGGCCTTCTTCGCCGCTGGGACCAAAACAAAACACAAAACAATTAGAAAGCAATATATTACACCATTTCCCTCAAAACATATGGGACACAGCAGCACTAAAGCTAACACTGAAGCTTCCTGCAGAGTTTTACAGCAGCCTCCAGCACAAGGCTTTGGCTCGTTTGCATTTCAGACAATTAAACAGGAATCTGCTCACTTAAATAAAAGGAAGTCCCACTGTCAGCAGCTGGCACGAGCTTAAACACATTAATATTCTGCTGGTTATGTCAGTGAAGATATGCAGTTGTTTAGACATGTTGGTATAGAGAAAACACAAATGAGTGAATGTATGAATGTGTTAGTCTGATCGTCATGGTGTGTTTGGTAGAGGATGTTGCCTTGTCAGTCTGTCCCAGGACAGCTGTGGCTACAGAGTTTACCACCCAGTGCCATCCAGTGTGTTAGTTTGTAGATTAACCAACAAATGCCCCAGTCAGTTTTAAAACATTAGAATGAAACATGTATGATTTACATTGTTCAATGCATAATACAGAGTTGTCAGTAGAATGCATTATACAATATATTATTATGTCTACAAACTCACCTTCATGATTGCTTTGAATATAATTCATTTATTCTTTATTATGTGCCGTATACGATACATGTTTAAGTCATTCTCAAAGATAGAACACAAGCTTTTTATTGTTGACTGGTTAATTATTGTTGAAGACGCTTGAGCAGATTGGTGCTTGTATGGAGCCGATTCATGCAGACATGATGTGCTTAAGAGATACTTGAGATGCTCCTATCACAGAAATCTTGTATTTCTAATCTAAAAAAATCATTACTACATTATAAAGAGCTAGTTTTATTTCATTCAGATTCATCCATATTCCACAGAGCTCCCCTTGTACTGAGTCTGTGTCCCATGTCTGTATCTGCTCTGATGTTAATGAAGCAGTAATTAGATGTTATCTGTCTGAGAGGCCTGGCCGACGATCACCATAATCACCATCATTTTTCACGCCAATGTCCTCAGGCTCAAAAAGACAGTCACATCCTCAAATCTGTCACAAAAATCCATTTAGACTTTTAGAGTTTAGTGTGGGTTTAAATTCTCATTTCACTTTATGTATTAGTCCCAAAACTTTATTATAAGTGGATCTAATAGGTTCGTTTTAAGATATCCTACAAGTGAGTGCCTCTCAGCAAGATGGTTGTGGGTACAATTCCTGGCTTGTATACGCGGCTGACCGGAGCTAGAACTCTTTTCCTATTCTATACAAAGATGTTAGCTCGGGCTATCGTTGACTACATTCAATTTCAAGGGGCGGAGTTTAGCAATGTATAGTAAACCGGTCAGAAATGCGTGTCATGACCCTAAAAAGCTTTTTAGTCACGTTAACAGCCAACAAAACACACGCTAGGGACCAGACCGTCAAGCTTTTGGAAAAAGTGGGCGAGGCCGGTATTCAAGGTTAAGTAGAATCTGCATTGCATCTCTGTGTGACTGTGGGTTATCTCCTCATCTAAACACATGCAAATTAGCAGAATTGGTAACTAATTGTTCAAATTGTGAATAGCTTCTCTTTTTTATACAGACTAATTTCACTTTCTTATTTTCGTGAGACTTAAAAATTTTGCTCTGAAAAGCAAATATTTAAAAATGAATGCGATGAATAACAATCCCTTAGAGTATTAATTATTGGGCCATGTAATCATAGATGAAATAAGGGCTGCACGATATGGGCAAAACATGTGATATTCCATAACTATGTTGAATATTGTGATATTGATATTATTGCAATATTTTGATGGAAATTCTATTCTGCAGAAAGAGTTCCTGTATTTTCAAACCTACTACAGACTAAATGAGAAAACAAAGCCAAAATAGAACAAATATAATGAAATCTATGTTTTTTATTCCCTAGCTTTTAAACAGAGTCAGATTTAAGATTATGTCATTATTGCGATATATTGCAGATTCTTGCTATAACGATAATTTCACCATATATTGTGCAGCCTTGGATGAAAGGTTAATCAAGCAAAAGTGAGACAAAATGGTGGCCCACAGACGTCAAATACATCACGACACCAATCTAAACAAATCAATGATTCATGACCAAATCAAAGTCTCCCGTCTCAACTTTGATTCTTCCCAAATGGAGCGAGCACGTTTAGGTTTAGTACAGCCTTACCTTGTAGTTGAGTTTGTTGTTCTGAAAGCCATGCAACAAGAGACAATAGGATACAACCGTCAGTAAAAGTCAAACTGTGAGGAAACGAGGAAACGAGTGAACGAGTGAGAGTCTATAAGGAGAGGAGGTGAACATGCACAGAAGGAGGTATAAAGGCTTTTGTGTATTACCGATATATTTGGCCCGCTCCTCTCTCCGCTCTTTGGCGAGTTTCTGTCTTTGCTCTGAAGTCATTTCTGTACAAACAAAGAAATGCTTAATATTGGTAACATGATTCATTTGTCTGTCATGGGGAAGCAGAGGTCACAAACTCATCTATAGCTTGTGGCTTTTATTGATTTTTGATCCAATAAAAAAATACTCAATACATATTTGTATAAAATAGAAGTAGAAAGATAAAATAGGCTGTAGTACTGAAGTTTTATGCCATTTCTGAATACATCAGTACTGCAGTTATATGTACTTTTGACACATGTACTGATCCCATGTTTAGAGGTATGCTTTTGGTTTTTGTTCAATTAATTATTTGACATGAATTTTCCTTACAGACCCTTTATTATGATGCTTAATAGTGTTTTTGCACAATATATTAGATGCAATTATCTCATATCACAATTTTCAACATCGGGAAGCTTTCTTTATCTTGTACAGCAGTAATACCGTGAACGGACAAATTGACTTAACTTCTAACCTTTTCACATGGCATTAAAGAGCTAATAAGAGGATTACTTCATTACAAAAGCACCCGGCGTCTATGAGAAGATTGGATTTAAGGTCTGAGCATTTCCCTACTTCCAAACACTATGCATCATCCTCCATGTAAGCCAGTGATAATACATGTTACATTTTGAGACATGCAGGATTCCACTGACTGAACCCCTATCTTTTCTCAACTTGTCTGAGGCAGGACCCCTGTGGAGCCTGCTGTTTTTCATGCATGAGTCTAAAGCGTGATGCAAAATGTATGCCTCGCGTCTCGGCCAATCACAGCGGCCCGTGCGGCCCCTATCGCCATGGTAACCCGCTCTTCCACCCTCGCCCTCCTCTTCCCTCCTCTGTACCGCTTCACTGAGGTGCATCTACAGACCACAGACAAGTATATGTGCAAGATCTGAAGGCCAGCCAATGCAACATTATGTAATATAATTATTATATCGGCGAAAACAGCGTGTCGCCGATATTATGGAATCACGTCGGTGTTCGTCCGCGTCCGCGTCCGCGTCCGTAGATCCTAGCTGTGAACGCGATAACTCAAAAAGGAA
>JAVQKC010022094.1:0-13142 GCA_036025475.1 Philypnodon macrostomus | reverse complement strand
GTATTGTTCTGGACGTATCTCATGTTCAGTGGTGCCCCACATAAGTCTTAGACTTAATTTCTTATACGATCAAGTTAATAAACATACACATAACATCACGTGTTTGCACGCTACAGTTGCATATGTCTAAAAAAAATAAAAACCCGCAATAGCCACAAACATGTATTGACAGCATTTGTCCCCAGCTGTTCCAAGAGAAGATCAAAAGCACAGTGTTGAGGAGAGAGAGGAGAATGAGGGCTGGACAAGAGCTTCTTTGTTAGAAACTCATTAGATCCACAGACCAGTGCAGAGGAGCTGGCCCTATAAGCCTTATAGTAACAAGTGTGTGCAGTCCACAGTCATTTAAGTTTTGTTCAAGTCTGGGAAGTGGGGATCACTCTAGTTTTATGTCACACTGACTGCTCCTTTTAGATTTAGTAACTAGTCGACTAGAACACTGAACAGTCTTAGATACACTGAACAGTCCAAGATACACTGAACAGTCTTAGATACACTTATGATCTTTTTTATTTTTATTTTTGCTTCTAAAATGTGCATTCTCACATTCTGCCTCACTGTATTTGTTAAAGTCCGGTTTATCATTAACATTGTTATCTAGAAGAGTCTTTACCACTGTGGCTGCCTTAATGGACAGAACGTGAAACTAGAAGATCCCCTGCTTAAGTCCAGCTTTATGCGTCATATAGTTACCATTCCTTGTTGTGCTTATATTACAGTAAGGACTGTGTATGTGATACCACAGTGGGGGGAGGGTTGTTTGTTTATTGTATGACTAATGTTCAGTCTCCTTTGTGTTGCGCTTGAATCTGAAATGCTTTCTTGACGATTAGATATTACATCAAATACATCACTGCCACACCTCATATTTGTCACTTTAAAATGTAATTTAGATTCAGGAATAATCTTTCCTTTCCATAGTGACCTAGATGTTACCCAGACTCCCTCAGCAAGCATTCAGGATGTCTTCATTTTGAGATCTGATCATCCAGTCAGCATCATACCGGCTTTTCCAGAACAAGGGAAATGTCCTTTTTAAATTATCACTTCTCAACTGAGTGTTTGTAATCAACAACAGTGATCAAAGAAATGGCACATAACCGCAGTCATGATTATATCCCATTCAGTCCCTGCTGTTTCCCTTCTACAAAAGTCTCTATGCTTTTCTTTGCTTCTTTATTACTATGGTGCCAGTCTGCACGTGCAGGGTCCCTAATGGCGGCGTGTTGATGGAACCACATTAGTCCCATGAACCTTTGCACCAGCTGGAAACTGCAATGGGGGTGTTGTCCTCTGGATTTATTCAGGCTTAAATAATTGAAGGAATGCTTTGGGATGTGATGTGTGTAGTATATGTGTTTGTCAAGCACAAATGCATTTACTAGTGGATGAAATTACAGGCAAAGCCACCACTCCAGCGTCTAGTGGGGAAAAAAGGGCGCCTCTATTTGGTTCAGGCCGGGGATCAGTTACAAGTGCCCGATGGGTTTGACCAAGGAGAAGTTCATGCGAGAGAAAACAGCAAACAGCAAACAGCGGAAAAAATTGGAAACTGCTTCGAAAAACAGAGTGATAAAATGTCCGCCTGTTTGTGGGTGATAAAAAATTAACTTTTTATATAGATTCTTTGTGTGTTGGGGCATCTGTACACTGTATAAAGTGACAATTTCCTCTAAAAAATAAAGGAAATTGGATGTTTTAAAGGAAGGACAATTATTATTTTATTTTTTTTTCTTTGACAGTTTGGGATGATTTTTGCTCCAGTTTAGCATCTTTCTATTTCTTGGAGATAAATGTCTGTGGAAAAGTAATTTGTGCTAAGATCCTAAGATCTCCAGGGTCCAGACCAGGAGACATTCACTTCAATCCTTGCAAGGCTGTTTTTTGCAAAGAGATGCGAGGGAAGCTCCATTCACCCCACAACTCATACAGCCATCACATTGACTTCGAAGCTGTATAATTTGGATAGAAAAATAAATTACTAAAAGATTACTTAAGATGTGACAAGAACCTGTGCTGTTACATGCCTTAACTTTTTTTTTTTTTTACAGTGTATAGTTCATATACTATACACTATGGGTTTTAGGCAGTGGGCAGATGCATGATTGCTTATCCTACTGATGCCAAGTCATTCTTTTATTTACAGTGTCATCCAGCTTCAATTTTCTCTGCTGCCCTTACGTTCACCTGCTTCTGCCGTGACTTCCTTTGGCATCCACCACCATAAATCTAACTGCTGAACTTGTGGCATGGGGAAAACTAGTGCGAGACCCCAGTAATAAGCCTTGAGAGTGAGTCAGCCAGTGTGGCAGACCTTGTAGATTGTGTGTGCCACACTTCGGGCTTTTGGCGGCTTACTGCAACTATTAATACATACTTTAATTAGCGCGCCACAAAAACACTGCCAGGATCGCCCCAGTGTCGCCCACAGGCAGACCGATCAATAGGTCTGATCATGCCTTTTTCATCAGCTCAAATGAAAGCACTTTGTCTCACACAGCAGCCGAGACCGCGGACCTTGCGTTTCACCTTAAAGGGTTTTTCACCGTGGCACTGCTGGCTGACTGTGTGCAGCGTTGCGGATGGGGCCTGTATAATCTGGCTGCATTAGGGAACTATAAAGATAAATGGAGGGAGGCGCGAAGCATAACTCATCCTGTCAGAGAAGGGGGTTTAAGGCTGGGAAACTTTGTGTTGTCTAAAACTGCTCCCCAACCCCCACGGCTTCCTGGGGTTTTTTGCTATCTCCTTACCCCTGCTACAATTTGCACTCTGTCTGCACGTTTTTCTCCATGTGCTTTCCATTGCTTTCAATCTTTTCCCCTGTCTGCTGTTAGGTGTGAGAAGTGCTTATTTACACTTCTTCTGCCTGCACAATGTCTCCCTCAATTTGAAATAAAGGGAGCTGACTACAATCTTTCTGAGTGGAGTCTGCATGTCCTTCCTGTGTCACGGTGAGACCCCTCTGGCTTCCTCGTACCGCCCAAAGATATGCAGGTGTTCAAATGCAAATCTTACCTCTGGTGATTTGCCAGAGAGTGAATGGTTGTCTGCCTGTGTATTTACCCTTTGTCACAGGTGTACCCCACTAAGTATGCTATAAAATAAAACAGTGATGCATCAAATTCAAAGGCCTTCTACAACAATGTATTATACTGTCATTTTCTATATTTGATTCTTTGTGGGTTAAGGCTTTGTGTTGTTCTCTGTTTACACCTAATACAATCTGCACTATGTTTTTCTCTGTGCCTCCTATTTCTTTCAATTTTCTGTCTTGTCCGCTGTTAGGTATGGGAAGTGTTCATTTACACTTCTTCTTCTCCTTCGTGCTTGCACAAATTGCCCCTCTACCTCGTTGGCACTGCATTTCAATTTGAAATAAAAGAGTAAGCTGCTTGGCGCTAACAACTTATTCCATGTGCTTTTTTTGGCAGGCTTTTCTCTGTTGACCTTCAAGTTTCCCAATCAGTGTGGGAGAAAAATGGAGATAGCTTGTTCGGGGGGTTCGCGATTTCTTGTAGATTGCTAAAACTCTGTTGTATGGCTACTTTTTCAGCACGAAATGTGTCTTTCTCTTTCAGTAGATGACGTTCCTCCTTACTTCAAAATGGACCCGCCTCAGACCCAGGTCCATCTCGAGGGGAATCGCCTTGTGCTCACTTGTATGGCAGAGGGCAGTTGGCCACTGGAATTCAAATGGATCTACAATGGAAGCGAGCTGACTAAATTCTCTTTGGAATACAGGTATGGAGCCCTGGTAGCACATAGTCTATTATTGTTTTTAAATTTTTCATCATCCTCCCTAATTAGGTTACTACATGAGGGCATTTTAAAGACCCCTAATTGTAACTAATAGCTAAATTGCTAATTTTTATTCATGTGCTGCACTTATTTTCTATGGATTTATTCAAGGCGGCTCCTGCTGCTGCTTTGGCTTCTTCTCTGGAGACACAGCTTCAGGTGTTCAGGGAATTGTTAAATGAATTCACATTTGTATTGCACATACTATTAAGAGAGCAGAGATTTATATTCTTTGGGAATAGAAAATTGTATAGGAGCAGGAAATTGTAGATCACAAATCACAATGTATCAGATTATACAATGTGAGTGGGAGACTTGGTGCCAGTTCATTTGTTGGCTCCAGTGTGGACTTTTTGTTAGCGGTGTATTATTAAAGAAGCTAACAAATAAAACAGCTCTGGAGAATTCCCACCTTGGTCATTACATGGTACAATGTATATTTCGGACAATATGGCGACACCAATTTATTCAAATACACATTAGCATTGTACATGTTTAATAGTATACAGAATGCGCACTAAAACTCCTACGTACTTTTGCCAGTTTATAAGCTTATTTATAAAGCTCCCGCACACTGTCTAACTTGCAACACCAGTGAGTTTTTATTTACAAGTGAACAGCAAAGGGTTTTACAGAAAGAAGAAGCCATCTTATACAGAGATATGTACAATTTAACCCCAAAATAAAACGGCAAAATAACATTCAACAATGATAGATAATAATAGTAAAGATCAAATCAGTAAATGTATTATAAAGGGAGTTTTTTTCTATTTATTAAGTTTGGCGAGCATTACACACGGGCTCTTCAACGGAATAGATTCTCTTGGAAAAGTTGAAAAATAAAAATTATTACATAAACTTATTTTTTTGTTCATACCATTGTTAAAATTAGGTGTCTAAAGAGAGAGAACAAAAAATATTATTGTGCTGCTTAAAAAAGGCCTAGTATTTATTTTTATAGTTTTACAGTTTTGTGCAAAAAAAAAACCTTACAGAAGAAACATTGACAGCAAACAGCTCAATTAAAGACCTTAATTTATTTATTTTTATTATTGTTTTGATGAAGAACAATTAGGGATACACAATTCAATGGGTATGTTTCTTTGTCTCAAATATACTTTTAATTAGCTGTCTGAGACCATAGCTAAACTGTTTTCACTTGCATGTCCCTGGCATCCCTCATGTCTGCTGTACAGAAAGAGCAGACACATTCTCATTATACAGTCCCTGATGCTTGAGTGGCTCCTCAATAGTTAGTGTGAATAATCTACTACTATAAATTAGCATAGAGATTTTTGTGAGTTGTTTTTGCTGCTTCTAAAATGTGGAGTCATGTTCTATTTTTAGATAACATTAATGCAACTGCACCTGTGCACCAACATAGTCACAGGCTATGTTTCATGACCTAAATGTCAGCAGAGGAGAGCCGTGTCCAGGGGAAAATCTCATATTGTCTCAACTGTCACCTACCTCAACTTGTAAACCTATCAAATAAAATAAAGTATACTTTGCTTTTTTTCGAGAGCCATAAACCAACTGTTGGTGAGACATAAGAAAAAAACACATAAACACATTGTACATCTTTCTCATCATGCGAAAGGTGCTAAGCACCATTTGTAGCTCACAACTTCCTAGCCCTGAAGTCCTATACCTATCCTAGACTTGTTATCCACCTGTGCTCTTTGTGTTAAGGTGTTGCTTTTGGGATCTGGTTTAAATCTATACATGAATAAGAAATCTGACATCATCAGTATAGGTTGAAGCCTATATCTCTTTTCGTGTCAGTAAGGGTGCTTTGCCGACAATACTCCCAGCTCAGTAACACTTGAAGTGCTCAGTGAAAAGTCAGTTTCCAACTAATTTGAGCCCTGTTTTCTGTAGTGTTCACTCCCAGCCTGCCTGGTCATCTTAGACCCAGACAGACACTCTCAGGTGGCATTGTCTGATTGCTATCACTGGTTGCACACAGCCCACATAGAGTTTTTCTTAACCCACAAACACCTTCCCTTTGTCTCATCTTTTTCCTCCTCTCCCACATGAGCTGCTAGTCTCTGGGCGTGCTTTAGGGGCCAGACCACTGCTTGGTATTCTCCACCAGCGTTGATCAGAGACGAGAACTAGAATCCATTTAATCAGAACCCCATCGCACACCACACATCCTCAGTGGAGCTGGGAAGGAAACGCGGCTGAAGTGGCTAAAGCTAAGGAGAAGCAGTTAGCGTTTTAGGTACCCCATTTTTGAAACATCAGCATTTCATTTAGAATTTAGTGACACCAAAATACATAGCTCAAAATAATGCACAATTAGCCTGAGTGGAGCAGCAGTTCATTAAAGGGGCCCCATTAGGTTAATTTCTCTCAACCTTCTACTGTTTCAGTGTAGTTACTTTGTCAAAATCATACCCACATTTGTATGTTGTTTGATTTACCGGCACTAAACTGGTGCATCTATTAAGTTATTGCAATTTTAAAGTTGTAAAATGTGAAATGCTGGAAGTGGAAGTAATCCAACATACTTTGTTGTCTCGACAGAATCCCTTAAAATTCTTCTCCAACACCACGAGACCTCAGTGCTTTCATGCTTCACATCTGATCTGATCCAACTTCCAGGTGCTCAGTGAAACAATGCTAAATGTGGACAATCATTAATGCCATTCTGTATTTGCTGTTATAGATTCTTGATCCCGACGCTGGACAGATCGCACGCCGGACACTACCGCTGCATAGTGAGAAACAGAGTGGGCGCTATCATGCAGTGCAGCACCGAAGTGCAAGTTGCCTGTGAGTGTGACTCTATACACCCTTCAGAGGAGGGATGAGTAAGGACGCTACTGTTGGTATAAACTGCTTGTCGTGCACAGTATAGGGACTCTGACTAAAGAGACTTAGCTTAAAAAATAAATATAGCTAACACTGGCATAATGACATTGTCGGTGTGCTGCATTTGTCATATTTTTAATACATTACAGTCTGTTTTTGTGTTCAATCTAAATTGTTTTTTCTGTGGGTGTTAGATATTGGAGGTTTTGTGGAAGGTGAGAGGTCCCAGACTGTGTCTCAAGGAGAGGGTGCACTTATCCATGCTCCCCGGATCCTCAGCTTCCCCCGGCCGCAGATCACATGGTTCAGAGACGGACGGAAAATTCCCTCCAGCAGTCGGATGTATGTTCACTTTTCTGTTTTCTGTTTTGTTTTAATTGAAAAAATATATTTTCGGCCAGAAAAGTCAGCATCAATGTTATAGATTTACACAAACAAAAATACCCACACAACTCATGTTACTGGGTACTCTCTTTGGTAGAGTAGACTTTGAGATCAAAATTGCATTTTACGCCACGTCTCAGACTCAGCTCTGTAGTAAATCATGACTCAATAGCAAACAAATCTATCAGATCTTGAACACACCATTTTTAGTTTTACAATACATTTCTGGCATATACAATTTAAGGTCTTTTTTAAGAAAAATGGTCCAGATATCTGCCATAAAACAGCATTTGATTTGTGTGCCTGTGTGTTCTCTCCAACATGAGTTATTGGTCAAGGCCGAGCTGTAGAAGCCCCCTCACTTCTTACAGCTCAAAAATGTTCAATACCGCTCACAGATTTTCTCTCCGAGCCTTCTTCCACACCACCGTAAATGAGGTTGGGCAGAATAGTTCATGAGCAAATGTTGATGTGGGCCCATGTGTTCATCATTGAATCACCTCTCAGTGATAAAGCGGGTTATTATATTGCCCCTATTGACTTTGAAGGCGGAATGATTGAAGGGTGGAGATAGAGCAGGCAGCAGGGGAACCAATTAGACAAAATTGGACAAAAGGCCTCAATTGATGATATGTTTGACTGACAGTGCTCACCCCTGGGTGGATGTGTGTGTGAAAGGCCCTGCTTGTGTGTGTATTCATATATGTGAACGTACAAAGAACTGTTCACTATGGGGGTTCATCAGCAGCTGGATATAGTCTTTGAGTGCTTTTGGACTCACGCCAGTTCAGATATGCTACATTTCTTAATGAAACATTGTAAAGGTAATCAACTGAGATTAATTCTACAATCCTGACAAATACAAGTCCTTTGGAAACCCCCTCCTTATCTATTATTCGGAAGCAAGCGTGTGTATATGTGTGTAGCTGACATGAAGACTCTTTAACCTGTGATGAATACTCTCAGCTGATTGGTGCCCAAAGCCTTAAAACTGTAGCATTTAAACATAAAAAAGAGCTTGATAGTCGATAGTCAATTTTAAGCATATATATATATATATATATATATATATATATATAAATTTCTAATTTAGGAAACATCCAGACTGCAGCTTTAAAGTTTGTAGTATCTTTTCGAATGTGTATTTCTAGAAGTGGTTTTAATACTTACTTACTTTACTTGATGACATTTTTGGCCACCTTACCAAGTTCTGGGTATTCATATTTTGTGAAAAAAGATTTGTTCATTTATTATATTACGTTGTAATTTCTTTTTGCACATTTTGTGTTTTTTTTATTATTATTATTTGAAAGTCACATTGCAACAGGTATATTCAGTTCTTGGTAGTTTCTTCACTAGATGCATATGCTTCTCGGCTGATTGGTGCCCAAAGCCTCTGGGGCACACAAAAAAATCGCTAAGGAAAAAATGTCAGAAAAAAACTCCTAAGACCAATTCCGGCGCTGGTGGTTACCATGCAGCCGAGCCTTATCAGAAGCGGAGCAGTGAAGCTTTACCGTATGACAATGAGAGGCACTGACAGGACACTCTGCATTTACCGCTTGTTTGCTCGCTTTGTGTCAGCCTACATTGATATTCACAGGAGCAGTGTGTGTGCCTGTGTGTGGCGCTGTTAGTGTGTGTCGACTCCTAATTGTCCAGAAGTGTGTGTGTATATCCTGCTCCGATCAGGCAGATGCTAGCAGATCCACAGAGTCTAATCTAGCCTTAGCTCTAGTTTTAATGGGCCCGCTTCACTCGTACTGCCACTCTCCCGACTATCACAAAAAGATTTTTATAGATGCACTTTGCAATTTTACAGCCATTTGCTAATAGACATTTACAGACAATTTTCATTTCTTGGATCATTATTGTTTTAGTATTATGCCTGGGTTTTCCATTATCACTGCAAATGCAATTACATTTTAGAAAAGTTAATACTTAGGATTCATCTTCAAAGCATCTTACGCAGTACATTACATACAGTATATTGAATTTGAACGAGAGATTTAACTTCTGGCAAATTGCAGGAAGACATAAAAAAATATGAAGACCCAAGTAATCATCCTTTTAGTCTTCAAACAAAACTGACTGGCATTTCATTTGCTTTTATCTATGAAGCTTTAAATCAAAATCTGCCTAAAGGGATTTCAAAGTCGGTAAAATGCCAACACCTTTTCTCCCATAATCTCCCTTAATTCTTACTAATTCTTAATGACTGTTTCATTCTCTTCACTTTAGTATGTGCAGATAGCCCTGGAGTTTTTTTACTGCCCACTTTACTACTACAGCCAATACATTCTGTAGAAAGTAGGTGTTTTTCCACTTATCTGCATAGAAAGATTTATGTGTTATAGTGATTTCAGCTTCTGAGAAAGCCAGTATCTCAACATGCAAGATTACTCAAACATGACTGAATGTAACAAAATACAAGTCTGGGTAGGTTTTGATGAGGAACAAACATTATTACAATGGAGAAAGGTTATAGAGCTCATTCGGGTTCATTTTGTCAGTGTGGCAGGTGTGACTGTGGGTGAATGAGTCTTTGAGCGCTATATATAAAACCAATGCATTATTATTATTTTCCTCAATTTAGCATGTGTGGACAGAACACATGCACTCAAATAATAATATTTGGTTAAATCCAAAACGTATTTATTTTCCAGTTGTATTGACTTATTGATGTATGTCCTTTTGGTTAAAATAGCCAAGGACAGAAAATGCTCTAATAAGAGAAAAAATCTAATTGCTCTCCTCTCTAATAGTTGAAAGTGCTCATGATTTATGTGTGTATGAGTTACGTCAGTTCACTGTGAAGATTTATTGACTGTTTGAAACTTGCTGCTTGAACAATATCAGCACATCTCCGCCTTTGTTAATGTCTGTAATTGTGTCTGAGTGCATGTCTCAAGAATACAATATGTCATTTGATTGATGATTCATAATACATCCGTTAAAGGGGCCCCTTTTAGCATAATGTAGTTTCATGGTCAAAAACAGAGTTGTATTTTGTTTCAATCACTTGTTCGAGCAATCCTGTATGCTGAGGCTCTGCTCTTCTCAGGAGCTGAAAACACTTAGATCGGTGAAGAGACCCACCTTGCTATTACTGTCCATAGTTTGCATTGGCTGTAGTAGTAAAGTTGGGGTGGCGAACAGGAGAAGGGGGCCTTAAAGGGCCATGCACCTAGACTTTATTCAGCATAGAGAGAATACAACATCCAAAGATTAATTAATGTTTTCAGTAAATATTGTATTGTTGGAATAATAATCCTTCCATAGCTAATCTAGAGGTGAACAAATATCATTTTGAATACAATAAGCTTTACAACAAACTGTATGGCCCTTTAAAGTCATACTTTATTATGGTGTTTCTTTTCTTCAGTGCCATTACTCTGGACAACACACTGGTCATCCTATCCACCGTAGCCCCAGACGCCGGACGTTACTATGCCCAGGCGGTCAACGACAAGAACGGAGAGAACAAAACCAGCCAGCCAGTGACACTCACAGTCGAAAGTAAGCTTACATTAAAATTCTAAACATCTCTCATATATAAGATCTTCATGTCATTTCACCGGCAGCAGATTGTCTTTAGATACAACAGACTGTAGTAACAAGTTGAAGTTAAGAAGAAAAGTTTATTCTTCCTATATACTGGTATCATTAGGTTATCACGTAAACAGGTGTTTTATATTACAGCAAATATGTATGCATGTAAAGTATGCATAGTGTCCTCTACTGGCCAATTCATCCTGCCAGTTGTCATGATATCAGTGAAACAACGATATTATGGAATCACGTTGGTCCGCTTCCGCAGATCCTATGTGTGAACGTAATAACTCAAAAACGAATTGCCGGATCAGTTTCAGGTTTTACACACATGTACATATCATAAAGATGCCAAACTGGATTGATTTTGATACTTCTACGATGAATATTAATTCATTAATAATTGATCTGAATCTGCTTAAGGTGCCCGTTGGTACCATAGCAGTTGTGGCAGACATATATACACCTTGCTGTCGGGGACGACAGCGTGGTCCTAGTTAGCTTATAGCTGATTATTGCTGTTTCAATTTGAAAGATGTGAAAATGTAGCATAAACCTTAAATAGAGACGCAAACCAATCAGAGATAACAGACTGCACTTTGACTATGGTCTGACCCCAAGTTCAAGCACCAATTTTGTTCTTAAGTCCTAAAGTTGTGTTGTGTTATACTCTTTGGACAAAAGACAAAAGACAAAATGTCTAGTTTTGAAAATATACTGACATTGGCATTGTAATGTGGTCCTTGTCAGAGTCACTTAAACAATTTTTCTTGCTTCTAAAACATTTCCTCAAGGACAGACTGTTCAGTTGTTCCTTAATTTATCCAAACCACTGACAGGTGCCATGGTAACAACATAATCCAAGGAATCCTTGGCCCCTTCTTCCGGCAAAATAATATCACAGATTGATGTGTTTTAAGATATTAATCAGTTTGCATTAATCACTGTGCTCCTGTTTCTAGCCACCAATGCACGCATTTTTAATTACGGTTCTATTCTAGTGATATGATATGTAACATGATAAAATATCTATAATATTATATATATAGTATACTGTAACTATAGATTTGGCCATTTTTCTTGCCATCAAGTTGATGGCATAGGCTCCATCTACAAGCTGAATAACTAGAAGAAAATAAATGAAAGCATGAATGAAACAAAAGAATGCCCTCCAGATCATTTCCTGTATGCCTGAATATCAAGCTGTCCACATTATTGTGTTTTTACAGTTAATAAACAGTTTTTTGAGTTTAGTGAGGTTTGTCCTTACTATTCACAGAGAGTTCAACCTCTTCTCATGTGCCGCTGCATTTTTCTAATACCAGCATTTTACTCAGAGCGGCATCTGCTCTTCATATTTGTTAATACAGTGTTTGTAATTCATCACTCAATACACATGACACAGCGATGTGCCGGGGACCAGATATCAGAGAATATCACTGGATCTGACCTTGTGCATCACACAGGCGTCTTTTGCATCTGAAAGTCAATAAGGTTTTTTGCGGTTACATTTGTTCATTTTAGCAATTCGGTTGAGAAAGGACGCAAAAAAAAGAAAATATGCAGCAGAGCGTCTGTTCCACAGGGAGCATACAAATGAGTCTGAGCTTGGTATAATATTAAGAAGAAAACTGACTTTGGCTTTTAGTCCCACACCAATGAGGTTGTGTTTTTTGGTGAATTCTTAAAGTGTGAAATGCAGAACAGGTGATCAGGCACGGTTCTAAAGGGATGCAAAAGGTTACTTTGCACCCTTACATTGAACATTAGAAACTAAAACAATGCAAAATGTATTCTTATAAGGATAAAACCGAACAGCTACCACGAGTTAACTGTAAAGTAATTTCAAGGCAGAAGTAGTTAGGACCAAGCCATTCTTAAAAAAAATCCTGGATCCAGATGGTGATCCAGATCACTCTCCAATTCTAATCAATTGTTCCTTGTGTCAGTTCTGACCTTTCCTGAAAATGTCATTCCAATTCGTTGGGTAGTTTTTTTGTGTAAAATTGCTAACACACACAAACACACACATGCACTCACTCACACAAATGCTACCAAATACTATGTGTATAAATAATGTGTACAAGAGACAACTTGCCATGCAGGTCAACATGTTGTTTATTTTCCCTTTAATTAAAAGATTACACACTCGAGGTGTTCAGCAGAGACATTATGTTCTGCAATACATTCATTAGTGTTTGCTGAACAGCCTATAATGTCAATCAGAAGAAAAGTCAAACATCATCCTATTTTTTGTATAGGACAAATATTGTAAAAGATGGAGTCAGTGATTCTCCCAGTGTTTCTCCTACCATTATATTAGGGGCACCCCACCCCCTTCTTTCTGGACTAAAAATCTAGGGCAGTGGTCCTGAACCTGGGTTCGATCAAACCCCAGGGGTTCGGTGAGTCAGTCTCAGGGGTTCGGCAGAGATCAAGACACACAGGCTGTGTCCCAATTCAGGTTGTGCACCCTTAAGGGTGCATTTTAAAGGTGGTTTTCAGGGTGCGTACGTCACAATGTGGTGACTAGGGTGTCTCAATTCACCAACACGATTGAGGGCACTCAAAATGCACCCTTAAAA
>JAVQKC010022086.1:0-21530 GCA_036025475.1 Philypnodon macrostomus | reverse complement strand
ATTACTCCCACATTTAACATTGCCCCCACATTTAACATTACTCCCACATTTACTTAACATTACACCCACATTTAACTTTACTCCTACATTTAACATTACTCCCACATTTGCAAAACAGTTTACAATTGAGTTGGTCTGCTAAATATTGTCATCTTTACAGTGTTGTTCCTATATTTTTCTTTTCAGTTCATTTTCTTGTATTATCTTTATCTTTATATACAAAGCTTTGGAGTTTAACTATAAAATATGATAAACTAAAACTTTTAAACCACATGTAAAGAGATACACACTGTTGCATACTTACGTTGAAAATGCCAGTCACTTTTAAAAGAACATGTGCTTTCACTTTGTGCCACCAGAGGTCCCAGAACCCCATGTTATAACCCTTCTCCTTTGTATGAATAATACTTCTTGTCCTCAAGTTTTTTGGAACACATTTGTAGTGAGCCTGGCCCACGCATGTTCAACAGACTCTTTTTGTGCTTCTAACGTGTTGGGTTTTAGGTATTAGGCAGTTGTATTTCTATGCTTATCCATATTATAAAGACACAGAAACGGTTAAAGATGGCCACATCTGATTATATGTTTTACCTGTAACTTCATGCTGCCGCAGCTCATTGTACTTGTATGCCTCTTCCATTGGTTTGATGGCAGTGTGGTAGGTGTCCATCAAATACTTCAAAGCAGCTAACGGTAAAAAATATGATTAAGATGATTATTTATTTATCATGCTCTTGCTACCATTGCTAATAACAGCAATTACTTTGGCAGCCTACAATAGATCACTCTCATAAAGCTTGATAAATTGAACCTGGCTCATTAAGAAGTTGGCTTTTCTTCTGCATTATGCCTTCGTCGAAAAGAGCCGATCTACTTTAGCAGAACAGAGAGAGCTTTCATGCATTGGAAGAACACAGTTACACATTTGTACTGATTAATCACCTGCCTGCAGACATACACACATATACAAAAGCTCTAGGATCCAAACATCATGAAGCAATTTTGTGAATACTTTTAGCACATGGCTTCCAACGTTAGCTATTCTTCAGTGTATAGTCTTCTGTATAGCTGTATTACCTGTTATATACCAAACAGGGGATTTCACTGTAAATGTTAGATGCCTATACTGTAAAAATGGAGAGGTATTAAGGGAACCAATTGCCTTAAAAACACTGTGAGGCTCAAAGTTGGAAGTTACACCAGTTAATGTTTTTGTTACCTTCATTTGACATTAAGAGTATATAACGCAATTTGGAATATACATTTTCAGTTTTTGATGTAACTTATTTTTGGTATGAAAAAATATCATAAAAATATATATTAAAAAATAATCAATTGCCTATTTTTTTAGTTATTTGTGACTTAACATGAAACTTTTAGGTTAACTTCTCAAATTAATTACAGTGTGCATTAATACAGAGTAGTGTTTTTCCTATAGGTAAAATATAGTTTTCCTGTTACCTGTGAACTCAGTTGATTGTTCAGTTGTGGTCAGTTGCAGTGTTTCTTCGATGTGGGAACGGTCCCTCAGAGCAGGACCTGCTGGCACTTCCTTGTGGCCTGAGTGGAATGCAACATTGGCAATTTATTGTTATGGTAAAGTTGTTCATTTATAGTAAAATGATAGTTTACAGTTTGAGTGTAAAGGTAGATTAAGAGTGCCAATCTCTGACAGGGCACTGTGTTTATGTTGAGTGGACAGACCTGGACTCAAGATGGGGATCTTAAAGTTCAGGTAGAAATGCTGCAAAGCCCTTATATTTTACAATGGTACAATCCCCTATGTTGTTTTGATAATCCAGTGCCCCTGATCAGAAACTACTACTTTCTGACTACTACTACTTCTGATAATGATTCAAACTACTGGTCATCTGTCGTGGCCTCCCCTCCCCCAGTACATGGTTCAGAGAGCTGTGAATAGCTTGACAATTTGGTCCAACTGTTATATCATGCTGGTGCCCATCATCAGTCTGTTCGTTCCTATTTCTGGACTTTTATTTTTGTACTAGACGTTGTTGCTAATTCCTCCTTAGCTACCCCACTGTGTCAATTTCTGAGTGTGCACTGTGCAACACAATTTACAAGACATGCTTTATCTCAGTTAGAACTTGACATGTTTTCAGATGATTGGGGCTACATATATTTTTATTGTTGATTTATTTTCTTGATACAAAATCAAGGTTTTTTCAATTAGTTTTACCTTTATCTTGACCGATGGTGAAGATACTGCCAAACAAACATTCAGCCATCAGACTCATATTCATTCACAGGGGGCATTTTTAGTTATCAATTGACATAAAACATGAATTATTTTGTATGGCGGGAGAGAGCCAAAGAGAACCCAGGGCGGAAAGTACATGCAGACTCATGGTGGATGACTATTCGCACTACATACCTATTCATAATTTCCTGTTATTAACCTGTTTACAAAGCTCATATATTGAAGTTATAATACACTGGTGCATAAATGGAGCATTGACACAGGATCTGAGTGAGACACATGAAACCCTTCTCAGACTCAGCCGTAGTCTTTTATAGCCTGTGTCAACACCTCGGCCGCAGATAATGGCATGCTTCCTCAATTACAGAAGCAGGAAAAGCATGGGACAGATTTACTGTAACGGGAGATAGCCTTTAGTGTGAGTGAGAAGATTCAGGTGTGGTATTTCACTTTTTAAATACCACACAGTGAATAAAACAATTCCGAAATCTCATACTGGCATTATTTACCTTTGGCCTGAGGTGGTGCTGGCTTCACATCCTCTGCATCGACAACAGAAGCTTCATCCTCTACAATGGTGTCCTCATGTTGCACTCTAGCTTCTTCAGTAGTGTCTGGGGTGACCTCAATAGCAGGTTCTTGGATGATTTCTGGTTCTGGTTGGGGCTCAGGACTAACTGGGCTTGGGTCTGCCTCTTCAATTTCAGGCTCAATAGATTCAGACGTCTCCTCTAGTGGTGGAGATTCAACGTTTTCTGTTTCTGGTTCAGATTCAAAGATGGCCGCCTCAACCGTAGCCTCTTCTTCAGTAGCATCATCTTCCACTGGTTCATTTTCCTCTAGTTCTTCAGCTGGTTCTTCTAGTGCCTCATCCTCTGTTACCTCTTCATCAGCACTATTGTCTGCATCAGTATCAACAACCTCTTCTTCAATTTCTTCCTGGGCTTCCGGTTCAGCTTCAGGCTCGGTCACCTCCTCTTCCTCAACTGCCACATCTTCTAAAGCTTCCTCAGCATATTCTTGGACTGGTTCCTCACTTATTACTTCATCTGTGGATGCATCCACTTCTTCAAGTTCCTAAAGAAGAGGTCATATGTATATGTGTTAGAAATAATACAATTGTTCAGTGGGTAAAAGCTCTCAAAGTTATCCTGCTTAAAACATAGAGAGCAGATGCGGACTCAAAAAAACCCCAAAAACTGTTGAATTAAAAGAAGCTGACTAAAGCCTGCTGGTGAAATATAGTGTTTTTAACTATACAGTATAAAGAAGGGTTCATGGATCAGCAGGATAGACTTATTTGTGTACACCCACTAATTGTATACGTCGATCAGGCATAAAATCCTAATGTTCTGCTCACCCTTTCAAACTTCGGTGACTTACTTCTGTTGCTTCCTGCTCCTGTATTTGTTCGTCTACTTCAACTTCATGAGATGGTTCTTCTTCAATAGCAACCTCCTCTGTAATGGCATCTATTTCATCACTGCCAGCCTGTTCCTCTGGTTTCTCTTCATCATTCGTAACCTCCTCAGTGATAGTCTCTTGGTCCTCCACTTCTTCTTCTTCCTCTTCTTCTGGTTTATCAATTTTTTCTTCTTCAGAGGACGCCACTATTTCTTCTTCTTGTGTCTCTTCTTCTACATCCTCATTAGATGCTGCTTCTTCACTAGTGAATTCTTCAGTAGTAGCATCTACTTCTTCTGCATCTAGTTCTTCCACTTCCGTTAAAGGCTCTTCATCTGAATCTTGAAGTTGCTCTTCCATGTTTTCCTCTTGATGTGCGACATCCTCAGCTGCCTCTTCCTGTTGTTCTTCTTCTACTTCTGCAAATAATATTGCATCCTCCTCATCTTCATCCAATGCTTCATCCTCCAGTGGCAGCTCTTCTACTTCTGTAAATATTGTTGCATCCACCTCATCTTTTTCTTTTGCTTCCTCCACCAGCAGTTCCTCTTCTACGTGGTTGTCCAGGGATGCGACTTCATCACTTGGTTCATCCTGACTAGCTACATCCTCATTTTGCTCATTGGCTGTATTTTCATCTGAGGCCACTGGTGGTTTGCAGGGTTGACATAGGGGCCTCTCCGGGGCAGGGGTGTCATTCGATGAACTCTGGCTTGTGTGTTCATCTTTTGTCTCACATCCACAGGAATAAATGTCCTCTTCTGGCTGCTGGAGCTGCAGAGGCACTATGGCTTCCTCATCATGTATCGAGGGCTCATCCAAGATATCTGGGAGAACAACACAACAATGAATCACCCACACTAGATATATATATATAAATATATATATGAAATCAAATTAGTGATATTTCATTACTTTATTTGTAAGCCAGTTGAGATGTAACCCAAAATTCAGAGTTAAGTAACTATAAGTATTGATTTTATTTACTTGAGGCTGGCCTTCAGTAGAAATCAAGGTTAGAGCCATAGAAGAAATGTTTATTCATTAATTTACTTTACATCTTAAGTAATTAGACTTGAACAATTACCAGTTTCAGGGTTGGTGCAGAGACAACCATTAACTCTTACATTTATAGGGGCCATTCAGTCACCTATTGTTTTAGAGGAAGCTGGATTGTAGTTTGGACCGAATGTCCTACTCAGTGGCGGATTTAGTGATTTGGGGGCTCAAGGCGAACATGGACAGTCCTACCTAAATTCTTTCTTGATTTGTCAGTGCACAGCAACCAGATGGCTAACCATAAAACTGGAAAGGCATATTGGCTTTGCAATGCTATTGTACCAAATTAATTACCAAGACATATTGAGAGGCCCTTGAAGCTTGGGGCCCTAAGCAGCCGCCTACTTTTGCCTAATGGTAGCGCCGTCTCTGGTCCTATACTTGATGTTAGCCCCTGTGCACTCAGATACAAAATGTCTGGGATGTTCTAGGATAAAATGTGTTCTTTCTTATCACTGTAAAAAATAGCTGGCGACAAATCCAACCTTAATGCAAAGCTGTAAGTTGAGAAGAGTGTTTATCTCTAGACTATAAAGATAACACTGCTGCTGTTACAGGCCTACTCCATGCAATCATAAAATGTATAATTTTTTGATTGACACTTTCAGTATAACATCAAATAACTTAAGACAGGGGTAGCCTAAATATCCATCTGATACTTGTGACAGACCAGCCAACAAAGACCATTTATATCTATTCATAATATCGTCTTAAGGCCCGGGAACAAAGTGTGATTTTAGGGTTGTATAAGTGTGTCTACTGTTACAAGGATGGGTCGACAGCCATCAACAACTGCCATTGCAAAGAAATGCACACTACCAGGGCTTGGCATTAACTTGTGCGTAGTCAGCTAAGGAATTTACCGGTCACAATATACAAAGAGATGATTTTATACTTTTATACTTATGCAATTTCTTTGTTTGTCAGTGTGTTTAAATGTTATGAATGAGATTATTAATGGTGAACCATGGACAAAGTCAAGCCTAAACACACAAAGTGAATGTGTTACTAGCCACAATTAAAATCTACCTGCATTTGGCTAGTTTGCTGGTGCTAATGTCAAGGCCTGCACTCTACAATATACATTTGGGCAATATTATTTGATCAGTATTTGTTCTTTTTGTAACAGTCCAAATTAACAACACATTATTGTTATCATTTGTAAAGTTTAACTAATGCACATAAAATAGCAAAAACGCCTACAGTATATAATACTAATACTCGGGCCATTTATTTCTTTGAAAAGCTACAGTATGTTCTAACTTAGTGTCGGTACAGCCTTTGACATTCACACTGTAGAAGTAATTGAGTGAAATAAATAAGACTGAGGTTAGTTTAGGAACATGAAGCTATGGGTATTAGGTGCTTCTCTGATCGGGCCACTGTGGTTTGGATGTGGCCCAAACATACATCGCTACAGCATCATTTTGTATTTTAACTATGGATTGATTCATGCCTAAAGTTGATTAAATTACTCATGGCTTGTTTTACTTTTTGATAAATAAAAAAGCATGCTGTCTCACATGTTACATTAGTATGCGGGTCTAGTAGTTGAGATATATATATATATATATATATATATATATATATATATATTTCATACTCATTCCAGGCATAATGTAATTATGTCATATTCTTGTAGGTGCTTCCTTTGGGACCGGGCTATAGTTGCAGTACACAGTGAGTTGGGACAGAGCTGGACAGGTGCCTGGTGCAGAGTGCTACCTCGAAGAGACATAAATAGTCCCACAATGAGTCAGAGGGTGAAAAGGAGGGCTAATTCCAATCCTATTTTCAGGAAGTGTGACACTCTCCTCTTCACAGTGATTGTCATGGCCGCCTTGAAAGTTTTATACTATTGCTCACATCCAGCGCAACACATTTCACACATTTCATCAGACTCTTTTAAAGAGAATAAAAGCATTTGGCTTTTCACATTTTAAACTGTAGAAGCAAAAAAAACGGTAATTATTTTGCTTTTTAAATGATTAAATCTGATCCGTGTGTTTAAGCCACACAAGACTGTCCAAAGGCATTATTAAATATGCCATATTGAAGTCGGAGAGTGAATGGTCTATTAATCAAACCCAGCAATGTTGCTACATTTTTTCAGAACATATTCATGAACAATATTGTCAAGAGAGCCAAAATTAAATTGACAGAATATTGGATCCGGCAATTTCCGAGATCAAGACCTGGTAACCTGGTGTTACCAGGGGATGTACCTCGTGCTGTGGAGGTGGGGATAGCCTCCTTGCCGACCTTGCAACCCTTAACATAGTACAAAATGAACAAGTTAATATAATCTCAATTTTGGGACATCATCCCTTTAGCTACTGAGCTATTATTTCACTTTATTTAATATTCTAAATCACTACAGTGTGACAAATATAGCGAATTATGACTTAGAAAGTCAATCACGGGACCACTGTTCTGTAACTATGTACCACTAGGGGGCGTTAGAACACTGCTGTACCGACCAAACTAACAAAACCTTAAATATGAGGCAAATACTGATGCATGCTGTTGGCTGGTGGACATACATTATTTTTAAACAAAAACTTGAAACAAAACAAATCAATAAAAGTATTACTCTTTCTGATACCAATGCAACTTCTCTATTTGAACACGATCAAATCTAACACATTATATTGCCTCCTGCAGGGAGAGTCTTGCAGAAGAGTGTGGGCATGTTGCTGTTTCAGCTCTGTGATTCATTTATCAAACGTTTTAATACACTTTCATTATCTTGTTATGTAACTTAAACTGTCCAGCTGTTGTGCTACTGCCCCCAGTCCCTCCACAGCCCACTTCAGTGCCCATTTTAGCCAGGACATCCCCTGTACATGGAGCCTGCTTTCTGGGATCATAGATCAGGATGTGATGAAGCTTCATGAGATATTGAATGCAAAATTCTATATATAGGCCTACAATTTACACATAACCTTTCAAATCAGTAGCATCTCATGTGACCTAAATGTTTTAACTTTGGTGAGGTCAAGACAACTGACTTTCATAGAACAACTGAGCAAACACAAGGACAGACTAGGTTTTGCCATGTCTTCACTTATCAAAGCAATCCTGAACAAACTGTAACATCCAAAGGACTGGAATAACATACAAACAGCTGTTTGCAGAAGAGGGATACAGTTCTGTGTCGAGACCCCCAGGCAGCCAGAATAAGCAGTTTCATCAGCTGGTCCCACACCTCAGCACTGACACTTAGGCCAAACAATGCATGGGATCTGGAAGCACACATTCTCCTTTTCTCTGTAAAGAATATTTTGCCACTAGCACAAAGAAATACTTTTATTATAAAAAAAAAAATCAGTGAAGCTATGAATGTATTGCAGCCATTCTTATAAAGATAGCCAGTGTTGTCAAGTATGAATAGGTCTACCCAAGTTTCAATTGCCCATCATTCAAAACTATGAGTATAAAACATACCTGCTGCAGAAAAGACCAGTAAGGACAGCAAGCAGCACAGCGACACCAGAGACTTCATTTTGGCTGCCAGGGGCCTTCTCCTGCTCTTCCCGGCTATATATACGTGTGGTGAAGGGCAGAGGGCACACGAGAGGCGGGACAGCCATATGTGCCAGTGTGCCAGCTGCTTCGACCAATCAGGGTTAGGGTCAGATACCAAGGAGAAGCAGGAAGAAAGAGTTGTGTTCTGAACTATAGTGTAATAACAGCACAATTACTTACTAATTTCATTTCACATTAATAGTTGACTGCCTACTTCAGGGGTGGTCAAGCATTTTCTCATATCTTTTTAAATGATAAAATATTGCCAATTTATCACTCACGTCGTTATAACCTGCAGTAACCAATTAACCATATCAACATTTTTTTTACTGAGGTCTCATTTGTCAAGAAATGGTTGCAGTTTACAAAGAATACAATATTATTAGCTGGCCTACTTGGCACAGTTTTAAACCCCATGTGAACTTTGAGTCAAAAAGTTTGCCCAGGTCTACTCCAAAGATAATACTAGAATGATGACAATAAGATCACAAGAGGCCCTACACCATCTCTCGGGCTATGGGCAAATTATACTGACCAAATTTAACTTAATATAAATAACGTCTCAAAATCTATGCTGTGGTGTAAATGAGTGAAATAAGTGAAAAGCAGGGCATGTAAGAAGGCAAAAGTCTTAATAAAAAAGTACAAATTTTATTTTTTATTCCCCCCCATTTTTTGTTTTCTTTCTTTTTTTTTTTTTTACAAAAAAGTGTCCTTACCCAATGTTTAATAAACAAAATATACCAGTTTTTGTCAAAGAAACAAAGTTTGTCACCAAAACTTAAATTGGACAGACGACAAAGAAAAACACAAGGTGTTAAAATGTGTCACAGCAAAGAGCTTACAAAAATACATGGACAAATGTATTTTTTTAACATTGACTCAGGCAGTACAGAATGACAAGTGCTTCATATCAAAAAGTTAAATTTATGACAGCAGTGCTGCAACAATGGCAAGAACGATTGACGGACAATTCCAATGAGAAACCTTAGGCCAAAATTGGGCTGGCATTGATAAGAACCAGTCTCTAGCAAAGCTGGAAAAATGCAATGTTTAGCCAAAAAAATTAAAAAAAACCCTACACCCTACAGTACAACACCTGATACAAGCGCCGAGAATGCTCACACAAAATGCCTTGATCACAACATAGCAAAAAAGCAGAGAAGATGGGAAAACAAATAGGCAACTTTTAGTAATGATTAGTAACATGCAATCGATTCACAGAAAGAAAATGTAATACGTAAATAAAGAGGTCTCGATCCAATTGAATGGAATGTTTACAGCATTAAAGTAACTGAGGCTCGGAGCTGGGTTTTCCGGTCAAGATCCTGTGCCAAAGTAACATGAGCTGGACAGACTTGGAGCAATCAGAAACATAAGAACTGTATAGTGCAGTGCTTGAGTTGACTGAAAAAAACAAAAAACAAAACATAACTTGAAGCTTGGTCAAAAGTTACATCACAATGACATATACAGGGGGTAACGTGTCAAGTCCACTTTACCCCAATCTTCAGCCTACATTCTTCAGCATAATGATGTCAAGGTCAAGTTTCATAAGTACATTGTAGGTATGCACGCCTACTTACGGTGCATAGATATCCTCACCTGGAAACATAAATTAATCTAACAGATGAAATGTAGATAGAAATGCATAAATAGATATTTTAGTGCATAGTCACCAAAGAAATCAAATTAAGACCATGTTTATGGGAAACAAGAACCCTACATGAAACTGTATCAGCTGAACATACAGTATAACCAAATGTGATAGACGTCTCCAGACTTCTTGATTCTTGTAAAACTTCACAAACCTGATTAAGTCAACATTATATCAAACTTTTAGTATTCAGTAAAATGATGTTCAACTAAAAACAGCTTATTTACTTGATGGCAAAGTCTTCCAGTTTATCACTTTATAACACGGGTACGGTCTCAGAGCTGTCAGTTTCATAGCCAAAGCACCAGACTATCCTAACCAAAAAAGTCAGATTTATAAAATAGCTGCTTGTTAAATGCATTACATTCAATTTGTGAAATCAATTAATTTTTTCAAATGAATACTACTAATAATACTGTCAGAGTGCCAGGACCAAAGGGAACATTGCAACGATACTGGTGCCAAATAGACGTTTTGTAGAAACAGAAGATCTGATTCAATTATTCAAGAAAATTACCTTGCCACGATTGCAATAAACTTTAGATTTTTCAGGACAATTGAAGAAGCTTAACTACTAATGTTTGGTTAATGCCGAAGAATGTTCGTTTTTCAAAAGTAGTCAGGCTTTAGGAAGAGATCTTACAGTGGACTGGTTGTAAGTGTTTGGTAGTGGAGTCCATCGGACTCTACTCAGTTCATTGAGCAGTCCTCTCCCTCAGTGTCTGTGTCCGTCTCCGAGCATGTAGCGTCCATGGCAACATGACTCGGACTAACAATAACGGCTCGCCGCTGCTCCTCCTCCGCACTGGCTCTTCTCTCCTGAGCGCGCTCAATATGTTGAATGGCCTGAAAGAGTCAGACAACAAATACATGAGCTAAATGGAAAAAGAAATAAACTCAAGAACCAAAAGCTATCACATACCTGGACAATAGTATCAAGGTTCTGTCTGGACGTGGACACAGTGCTGGTGTGAACTGATGGACTCATAGTGACCACAGTCACATGATGGTGTTGGTGCTGAGTTAGTGTCGGGGCTGGGACAATCACTGTGGGGTGGTGTGTCGGGGCCGGGGGCGCTGAAGGAGCTCGCACCTGGAGGGCACAAATCAACAAATAATTAAACACATACGGCATTCATACAGAAGCATTAAACAACAAAGCCGGACAAGCAAATGATTGCATCATAAGCCAACAGCCATATTTTATTTCTTGAAAATTCTGTCATGTCTAACGTTTGTTGCTCTGACCTGTGAGCCATGGGTCTGTCTGTCCATTGCATGAATCTGTTGCAGTCGTAACAGTGTCTGGCTCTGGATCAGAGCCTGCTCCTCCTCCACCTGCTGAGTGATCACCTTCAGACGCTCAGGGTGCAACTGACTGTCCAGGGTACGGACCTAAACGAGGTACACAAAACAGGTCTGACAAAACCCTTTTTGGCATATATTATAAAATAACTGCAGAGCCATGAGGCCTATTTACTTTTCTTTTCTATGAAGTTTATATTTGTCCGAACTAATGATGCATTCATTTGTCTAAACTTGCTTTTCCAGATCTTGAGAGTGTAAACCTATCATGATGTGACTGGTCCACTGCTAAATTTTGTCAGAAGAACGTGAAGCTGTAGCACTCCAGATCCTCTTAAACCGGTCTGTCTGGTAGATTGAGCTGTCACCCCACCACTGTCTGTCTAGGCTTCTTGTGTCAACAAACCCCTCACAATCATTGTCTAACCTGCTCCTCTAGCTGCATCCGGGACGAGCGCTCCTTATCCAACTGCTGCCGTAGCTCCAGCATCTCCCTCCGGAGCTCGTCCACTTTGTCGTCCTCTAAAGTGTCCGGAGATCCAATCCCTTCATCCTTCTCCTCTGCCCTCTTCCTCTTTGGAGATGAGCCACTGAACTCCTACAGTGGCAGCATGACAGTAAAGTGAGGAGGCAGGTTCATTGTACAGAAATACATGATCCATATGTTCTTATGGTGGAATGAATCTAGTCAGTTTCCCTACACAGACTTAAGGTGTAATTAACACATTAACTGCTGTCTTTAACTGATTACAAATCATTTTTAATCCTAAAGACTGTAAACAGTACTTCCATGTCACCCAAATAGACCTTACTTCTGACAAGTATTTTTACCTGAATGAAGCGTTTGAGCTGGTTGTTCTGGGCCAGGAGCTGGGTCTTTTCCTGCTCCAAAGTAAAGATGTAATCTGAAGTTTGCTGTAGGATTGCCGCCTGACAAACATTTAGAAAATAATAATTACACCTATAACAAACCTTAATTAATGAATTGTAATTAAAGTGTGATTAATGCTGCACCTTGCTGAGCTTCTCTCCGTCTGCATGAGGCAGAAGGGTCTTAAGGGAGTGGAAGCCAGCATTAATGCTCTGCATTCGTCGCCGCTCGTTACTGTTGGCAATTTCCCGACGAATCCGTCTCTCTTGGTCCTGAGCGGTCTCTGGACTGAGGGGGATGTTGGCGAGGCTACAAAACAAAAGCGAAAGTAGCCGTTAACGACAACAACAGTTGATGAGTTTAGTACTTTTTTTTTAACCAAGAAAATTTTTACAATTTGATTTGCATTGCGTCATCCCTCTGACAAACTCTCATGTGTTTGATATAGCCACCCATAGCATTTAAACGTGTGTAAGAGTTGATATATACATTCGGTTTAATTTAAAAAAATATATAATCTAATACAGTACACATTTATTATTTTTCAAGATGTAATATTATATTTGTTGTGCAATTCTCAAAACAAGAAAAAAATAATTAATGAACACATAGGGCCTTTCTAGTTTGATCCAACTACAAATACAAGAATAAAAATGTGTGTTAAGTAAAATAACCTTTAACCTGGAACTTCCAGTTATGACCCTAATGCATTCCTCTGTCAGGCTCTCCGAGTTCACCTGAACTCTGTGCACTCAAGAGTCACACTGAGGAGGCACACATGTTGAAGGAAACTGCAAGGGAGCTATTAATAAATAGCCTCAAATTTGTGTTTTTAAAAAGTCACACATTTTTATTCATACAAATGGCATGGCATACATGTTTGCTGTACATATATTTCTTACATGTGATAAAATCTGCCAATTATTGTGCAATAATGCGCGCTTTATTTTGTTTTTCCAACAGTACAGATTTGACTTCCAGTGATTTTACTTCATTAAAAAAGTTATGCACTAAATCACTTCCTTGTAAATATTTCCATGGTGGTAGTGTATGGCGCATGAACAGGGCTTGTCCAGTGGAGGGCGCTTTCAGAGCTTCCTTTAGCCATAAACGTGACTCCAGCACCAACAGGGCCCTGTCCAAACGGAGAACAATGCTTCCCTCCATTATCAAAACGAAACGCTATAAATAACCTTCAAATCAATAAATGAACAACAGTTACTACCCGGCGTGTTTAAAGCGGGGTTCGTGTAACAATGCTTAGAGAAACTAAAGCAAAAATAATCCGAGTGGCATTACAAATGTCAGCGATGGTAGCTAACATGTTGGCTAACGAAGCTAAGCTAACGCACACCACATGACACGGCAAAAGCGGCATCTCCGAGCCTCCTCGTGAGCCTGCCTTCTGTGGTACGGTGTGGTGGATGTTAATGATATATTCTGTTTGATATCAACATATGTAAGGGCATTTTAATTCGTGTAGTTAAAGACTGCAAGCCACGATGCGACTGAGAACACGTTAACTACCACGTGGTTGTGGACCCTTATGTATTGGTCTCACACGTTGGTGTAAGCAATATATTTCAGCTGCAGATGGATTTTGCACGATTAATCGACATCGTAACGTCATCAGACAAAACTAATAAGCGAAAGGAGAGGGATGTGGGACAAACGATCAGGAAAAACAACAAATGTGGGCAAAGGGTGTCAATCTCTGCAGCCGTTTCCGATGCCAGGGTAGCTACTGTGCTAACCCCGCAACATCGCAAAACATACCCACGCGACCGCCACATGGCTCATTTGTTAGCAGTAAAAATAATGCACGCACCTGCAAAGGCCTCCGATAACATCCTTCTCCGTTTTCTTGAAGTGTTGCAAGGACGGTATCTTTTCAGTCTGCATCATAAAATATTCCATGCTCCCGAAATCCACCTGAGCTGCAGCGTGGTGTTTTCAGATTTACCTGACGCTTGTTGGTGAAAGACAAAATGCAACCTAGGTCCAAGCGATGTTGTTATTTATTCCAGTTGCGCATAGCTTATTTACGGTAAAATAGGTGTAAGTTTTGTCTCCAAAAATTACGATTCAAGATGAGTGCTGGTGGCCACAGCTGATGGGGTTCCCTCCAATGTCTGTGTGTGGTTATTGCCCCCGCCTACTACTACAATGTGTGCAATAAGTGCGCAGCTGATCGGGGTGAGGCGGGAAACAGCTGGTAGAAATCAGACGCGCGTTCCGCAAAACAACAAACAAAGAGGCGCTGTGTGCGACCAAATCAAAAGGCCAACAGGGATAGATAAATGTCCAAACAAAAAGATTATGAGTAGATAGATCAGTTTAATTCCATACATGCAAAAAGTAAGATACACATAGCAATACATAGCATAAATTACGGTGGTCCTGAAGGGCAAAACACGTATACAAATTTCAGAGGCGCACACACAAAAAAAACAAGCGTTCTCACAATTTCTGAAGTTTTCTTGTGACTGGCTTCTGAAATTGTGAGAGCGCTTTCTGTTTTTGTGTGCGCGCTTCTGAAATTTGCATATGTGTTTTGCCCTTCAGAGCCACCGTACTAAATGAAGATAAAGAAACAATAAAAGGTGAATATGTCTACTCCAGTCCATATATTGTGTTATATAAAGCCGCATGCATATATTAAAAATATTTCACTGTACAAAGCAAATGAGTTAAATACAGCGCATTTATATACACAGTCTTTGATTGGACACTGAACATAAATATACTAGTTTATACACAGAGTTCAATCGAATATGGATGGTTATGCACAATAAAGCAACAAAGACAGATTTCTATTTAACCACTTTTCAAGCATAATATAAAACTGTACAACGTGTGCATATAATTTCAATTGTGTACATGTCTTTGGATAGATAAAATATTTGGAGTCAAGCGTATCCTCAAAAATACCCCGATGAGCAGCTAGAAGGCAGTTGTACCTGGATGTAAAAGGACAATGTCCAGAGGTCACTGAGATGTTGAGGTCAGCGGCTTGGTTTTCGTAGCATTTTCCTCTACTGCAAAAGTGTAGTTGTACTGAATTTAAAAAAAAATATATAAAAATCATTAGTGGGGGGGGGTATACATTTACATTGATCACTATATAAATTAAAATATAAGTCTTGATAAGAGAAAATGTAGGTAAAAAGATGGCTAGATGCAGAAGGTCGAGAGGAAGAATGAAAAATGATTATGGATAGTTATAGGATTAGCTAAAAGGAAATTAATTAGAATATATAACAAAAAGTTAAGATGTTGTACCTCATTTTCAATGTCTTGAATGGACTTTATCCGAATATTGTTCAACTGCGAGTTTAGCTGTGGACCCTAGTAATGTAATCACAAAATAACACCAAGGACATTCTATACAGCTATATTATGTACATATTTGCCTAAGAAAATGAAAACATACGTTGCCACTGGTCTGGACGTCAAACTTCGGGTGTAGACTAAAGGGAACTCCATCGAGTGCTAGAGAATAACCGACAGCTGTGACTAACATCATTCATGCCATCTTCCTCAAACGGGACTTATGCTGTGGTGCAAGACAATGGGTGTACCTGTGATAACTGTGATTCCCTGGAGGCTGCTGTCGGCAGGCTTATCGAGGTCATCTTTCACACTGAGGTTGCTTCGTCTGTGACTCAGTCTTCCAGGAGGCAGAGGAGGAGGATTACTACGAAAACAGAAGCAAAACAAAGTAAAAGAAAAAGAAAAATATAACAGCATTCAACATCAAGTTATTTTGTGTGTTTTGCCCATTGTTTCAAATGCTGATTGATGACCTGGGTTTGAGAGGAAAAAGAGGGGTCGGCTGATCCAGGGAGAGTTTTTGGATGTCCAGGCTAACTCTTCGTGGTTTGGTTTGAGGCACGGGACAAGAAAAAGGCCCTTTCCTGCACCACAACACATAGCCATGGACATCTCTGTGAAGAGGAAAAAAATCAATAATTACAAATACCCTTAACGAGCTTGTACTTTTATATTATACCAACCCGACATATGTGTAGTGCTGGAGCATCATCTTGCTTTTGGCCGTCAGTTTGATATCCAACACAGCTGTCTCCACACTTCCTATGGGGACGACCCGTACACAAACCCGTTTCTTCTTTGAAACAGTGGCCTCTGACCATAGAGAAACACATAGATTAGGTGTTTTAATATTTGAAAACACAAACACTGTGTAGATGGGCACTCACTTGGTTCAAGATACTCTGCGATGTAACAGTAACCATGAGGAATTGAGTCTTTATCAGCAATAAGCTGAACGTCTGACACCACCATACCACCAGATAAGTCCTGTAAGGGCAGCGTTAAATGAGACACTGGTAAGGATAGCTTTTGGTTTAATTAGTTATCACTTAATTACCAATTTGTCCTGACCTTGCTATAACAAAGATAATACCCAGACTTCATTGCAAAGCTGCGAGTAAAGTTGGCTGCGGCTCCATCTTCGGTAATGCTTATCTGCAAGAAGTGAGAAAATAGTCTTAACACAGTCAGTGAATATAGTTAATTAATGTAGAGTTTAGATTTCAAATTACAGTTGTTCCTGTGAATGAAATATGCATTCTTCATGTAATTTCATAATAAGCATGTTCCTACCAATGTGAACTCTTTGGGACTAGTGCTACTGTTTGACGTCCAGGCAACAGCTGTGATTGGCCTGACCTCTCTGGATTGTATCATTAGAGACATCTGAATAAACAATACAAAAAATCAGTCACAAAACACAACCAGTTTGTTCAACATGAGTAAATAAATAACATGTGAAATAAAGTGGGGAAGTTATAAAGGTATGAGAACATTCTGCACATGATGATGACGATGACACAAGATCCTATTCATACTTACATAGCTAACACAACTGGGTGTGTTTTATTAATTCAGCATTATTCAACAGTTTTGTGATTTCACAATAATAGTCACCATAATTCAAAATTATTACACTGTCTGGACAACACGTGGATCAATGAAACGCATAATTTGGCTAATTACCACTTATTAATTTTGACTAGTAAAAAACACTGTTGATTGTGCGAAAGGTCAGAAAGCCACATACTTTAAACTACACTATGAACATAACATCAAATACATTAACGTGAAAAATGAGAAGTACTTAAACGCTGTCGTAAATGTAAATGTTTCGATGCCAAGGCGAGCTCACCGGAGCTACATTTACCACTTAAGAAGGTGATTCTTTTACCTTTCAAAAATCGTTTGAGCTATTATTATTCTCAAAAGTACGTTTAAGACAAACTCACCTCGTCTGTGTTGTCACTTCTTTGTCTTCGTGGGAGACGATATCCTAAAAGCACAACTTTTTACCTATCAGCCAAATGCGTCTCCTCTATTAAGCAGGAAGTACTGAATCCGTTTGACTTCATTTCCCATCAGCCCATGCACGTAGACGCCATTGTGTTTTTCTTCAGAACACAAGGCGGCGACATTACAACAATAAATAAAACATCAAATGATAACTGTATATGCGCAGCGACACCGAATTCATACGAAACGGACAAATAAACCCACCGTCTGAACACACTGATAAGAATAAACGACTGTAACGACGTAAACAGAGCTCACTGTTTTGTTGTAGACGAGTAAGCGGAAGTAGTTCTTTTTCTCTGGTCTGCAACTTGATACTGTTTTTTTTCCAAAGAGCAGGAACCTACGGAGAGTGGATGACTAAAAAACACACAAATGGCTACGCATATTGGGACAAACAGTGTATCTGGACTTTGAAGAAACAAAGAGCATTACAATATTTATGTTTTAGAGGCTTAGGATGGATTTTTCTATACGAGACACAACCACAGAAGACCAGGAAGGCGGCGACATGAAATGCGTTGCTGTTCACTCACAGTAACAACACAGATTTATATTACCAATGTATTTTAGCCTATTAATGTTTATAGGCTATTCAACTCACCACAGCAGTGAGTTGCGTCTTACATAACTTATCTCATTTTGCGATCATAATATTTTTTATATTGCCTTTACAGCTACATTATTACAGGGCTTTGTAATCTTTTTCTCTTCTACATTTTTCTCTACGTCCAACTGCCACCCATGTACATATTTACACAGGTGTAAATCATCTTTTGGCTTTATAAACGTTTATTATTAGGGTTATTGTGAGCATCCCTTTTCTTTGTGACAACTGCCCTTGCTCTGGGATAAAGTGTCACATAAAAACTACAATGTCAGGTCACAACGGACTCAATGGACATTCAAATAACCAGCCGCAGGACATAGGCAGCCTCCTCCAGCAGATTATGGTCATCACAGAGGAGAGTTTGGACGAAGCCCAAGCCAGGTATATGTCCACACGAGTCCAAAGACACTGAGATCTTGGTCCTGTTTGTTATAAACACAAATGGACTCTATAGGCCATTATATTACCAGCTTGGATAAACATTTTAAGACACGTATTTTATATAGATATTAACATAAAGACTAGAGCTTGAGTCTAAAGTATTATTGTGTGTGTATTTGTTTTGCTGGTCCATAGGAAACTTGCATTAAATGGACATAGATTGAAGCCTGCCCTCTTCAGTGTCCTGTGTGAAATCAAAGAAAGGACAGGTACACAAATCATTTTTTACTTTATTAACAAACATTTCTGGGACATTATAAGGAGATCTTTTCACCATATCTATCTTTTTCATGTATTAAGATGGTCAACAAATATTCTTGGAATAATTAGACAACTCTTTCTCCATCTCTTGCTCTTGTGCTCAGTGCGTCACATTTATTTTGTGATTTTTCTATAAAACTTCCTCTGCTGGCTACCTTGATGAATTTTGATGATGATGGCCTCCAAATATTCAGATATTCAAAGTCTAGAGAAGGCTACTACCGGGAGCCACTAATTTGGGTGATTCATTAATTTAGGGAATTTGCTAAATGTACAAGGCTGAAAAAGCTGCTCAAGCAAATTTGATTAATGAAGTAAACAGCAGCAAAAGCTTCGAAATGTGCTCTTTTGCGTCAAATTTCCAGATATTTTCTCTGAATATTATTTACCTTCATCATCAGAGTTTTAATAGAACAAAATACTTACATCAACAATAATAACAACATGTGTAGAACTGAACCATAACTTCATTATATACTTGCTGCATTATTTTCGTTTTGTTGGTTATTGGACTACCTGATAGGAGTGAGGTACATGCCGATGCTGTCAGTCACTGCTCTGTGGGACTATGGACAGGAGGTGTTCTCTGGAACTACCTTGTAATTGCCTCCTAATTTGCGCAAATGCACAAATTAATGGCGTCTCAAATGAGCATTCATTCATCACAGGCTCCTTAAGAGCTGCCTTTAATTAACAGCTGTGTGGGCACTTCAGCAGCTTGTGCCTGATTATTTTTAGTCATGGGATGCTAAAGAAAGCTGGAAGGAATCACTGCCAAATGATTACTATGTCCTCTTTTTAAGCTCCCACTGCAGTACATTGATACTGGTAAATGGGGCACAGGCATCATTTCAAAAAGCATGAATTTTACCCTTGACTCTGATCATAGATAATGAGAATAATGTCTTCTTCTTATTGTCTATGTAATAATTATACTGTATACAGAGTATGTTGCTTCATATGGTTACCCTGTTTGTCTGTGGTTTACTTCATAGCCCTGAGTATTCGAAGCTTTCAGGAGGAGGAGACCCCGGACCCAGAGGTGCTGAGGCTAGACAACATGTTGTTAGCCGAGGGTGTGGCCGGTCCGGAGAAGAGCGCATCGGCCGCAGCAGCCACTCTGGCCGCTGCGGCCGGAGGGTCGTCCGGGAATGACACAGAGCACGCCGACTACAGAGAGAAGCTGTCTCAGATACGGCACATATACCACACTGAGCTGGACAAATATGAGCAGGTAAATTTACGAGACTAAACATCTAAGAAATACTGTATTAATTATTCCAATTACTATTAACTATTGTATTTTATCCTAATGCTTTGCTTTTGTGCAGGCGTGCAGTGAGTTTTCTGGTCATGTGATGAACCTCCTAAGGGAACAGTCACGTACACGTCCCATTTCACACAAAGAAATAGACTGCACGGTGTCCATTATCCACCGCAAATTTAGTACTATACAGAAACAGCTTAAGCAGAGGACGTGTGAAGCTGTGATGATACTCCGCTCTAGATTTTTGGATGCACGGTTAGTCTGTTTATCAGTTTTTACTTGATCATTTGTTGGCAATATGAAGTCAAAGAGTTGCTGAGACCAGTCAAGTTTTGGTCTAGCTTTCTACTTAATTTTCTAAATTTCTCTCTGTTCTCTTTCAGGCGGAAGCGTCGTAATTTCAACAAAAGTGCTACAGAAATTCTGAATGAATATTTTTACTCCCACCTAGAAAACCCCTATCCCAGCGAAGAAATGAAAGATGAGCTTGCCAAAAAGTGTTCAATTACTGTTGCTCAGGTCAGTGCCTTTGTTTTTAATGTACTATACTGTATTTCAACCAATTCATAGACCACCCCCCTTCAGGTATCCAATTGGTTTGGAAATAAGAGGATTAGATACAAGAAAAACACTGCAAAGTTGCAGGAAGAGGCAAACGTGTACGCCATGAAAACAGCCGTGAATGCTGCCAGTCACACTTCACAGGCTAGTGTTGGTCAGACCAGCTCCCCTGTGACACCAAACTCAGGTAAAGACCCTCGACACATCTTATTTTTATATTGTCTTAAGTAAAAATTAAGCTGATCTGTGCTCTAACCTCAACAGGAGGATACCCTGCCTATATTCCGGATGGGACGTTATAAAGTCCTCACTGTCTTCATCTGAGTATTTGAGGTAGTTTTCACCCTAGACTGCATACGATTATAGTTCTTCCAACATTAATAGGGTATACTGAATTACTATTTGAATTTTGCCCTGTATTTGAAGGATAACAATGGCTTCTGGGACTTTACTCATCGTTCCACAATACAAGAACTAGCATCTGCAAAATCGTCATGGCGAGATCTTTAACACAAACTACCTTTAAACAATTGTATGTCTTTATTATCTTTTACTGCTTTAAACATGTGATGCATTGAGTGGTGTATCTTTTTATCACTGTGTTGTTTTGAATTGTATCATTGTTTAAAAAAGGAGAATAAATATATCCATGCATGTACACTTTTTACTCACATGACATATCGTTCATTTTTAGAGAAATGTGTTGAATACACCATGACTTGTTGAATCTTTGTATAATGTGGTTATTCTGTGGTTAATCTTTTTGGACTAATCACTAGCTTCTTAAATCTTATTCCTGATTCATAGAAGACTATCTGCAGGATTGTTCATTAAGGCATCTGATACTATGGTATACTGAGTGCCACACAATGTAGCAGTGAGTAACTTAATCATAGATAAACATTACTTTACCTTTATATTTTGATAAACTGTTTTTTTACAATTGTAAAAAAAAAGTTATTAAAAAAAGAAAAAGTTTGGACTTAGTTCTTGTGA
>JAVQKC010022068.1:0-13472 GCA_036025475.1 Philypnodon macrostomus | reverse complement strand
GTCCTTTATTTATGTTTTTCTGATGATTTCTGTGTCCTCCCTGGAAGCACACACTGCGGAGACACAGCCAAACAAATCTGACCGAGTTGTTTATCACCAGGACTTGAATGGCAAACTGGAAACAACCTGCAGCTAAAGCCTGTGTGTGAAGAGCAAACACACACACACACACACACACACACACACACAGAGAGAGAAAGCTTGGAAGAGATGCAATGTTGTAATCAGACACAAACACACACACACACACAGTTTTTTTAATTAACAGACCCAGGCCATGCTTTCATGTCGTCTCCAGTTGACTGTGATCAAGCCCCTAATTGTCTGTGTCTCCATGCCTTTCTCTATTTGTTCTTCACATATGAACTCAACCCTGGGAAATATGCTGCTATAGACAAACCCATGATAAGTGGAAAATTCAAATCACCAGTAGGCTATAAAATACCAGATTATTGATGATGTAAGTGAAAGAGTTACGGTTGAATTTTGAGGATGGTTTTCTGAGAGGTCAATATTGGTCCGATGAGAGTCAGTCTTGGATGTGGAACTCAATACAGGACTTTTGTTAGCTACAAAAGTAAGAGCGTTACATTAAATTCTTCAGGAAAGAGCACATAAAACGAGTGTCTGGCTCCAGGGATCAACTATTGTGTTTTTGTCTTTGAGCATGTAAACATCATGTCAATGTGACTCTGGTCAATGTCAGATCTCGTTTCATTGGTGGATTTCCAAGCTCAAATAAATGGGGAGAGTTTTCAAAGCATGACTTAGTTTGCTCTGCTTAGCTCAGTTTAAGGACTAAATATTAGCATTGATTTCTCAGTATAGTCGGTTTTTCATTGTTATTACTTCATTATTAACTGTGTACAATTTGAACTTACAAAACCATATTCCCCGGGTCACTTTTGGAGAGTTGAGGGCACAAGTGAAATCTACAAATAAAATGTCTGTGGTTACAAAGAATTCATATGAACTATCAAATGGAGTCTCTCAGCTTCTTCAAAATGAGGACCAAATTAGTAACAAACGTGTAACTGTTGCGAACATAAACCACCAAAAGATCCCCACGTTAACATATTTACAACATTGGATTTCACGGTACATGACTGAACTGCATGTGACAGTTTGCATTCACACCTGTGTCAATTTGTCTCTTTGTGAGTGTTTTAGTGAAAGCCTGAGGGAACACAGCCTATTTGCATTTTCTTCTCCGTTCGGGTCTTATCTCTCCATTCTCCTCCGCAAGCGTTCGTCGATTTACCCGCACGATTCAGTAAATATTTCACCGCTTTTTGCAAAAAAGAAATTTCCCTCAGTTGTTTTGTTTCCTATAATTGTTCTTGGTAGGTTCTGCTGAAATGCTAGCATGTGCCGGTAAGTATATGTGTATTTGGAGAGAGGGACAGCCGGAGAAGAGGAGCTATGATGAAATTCACAGGCAATTCTGAAGTCTCCAATCATGGAGGGGGAATGAAGGAAATGGGTAAAAGTGGATAAAAGGGCTGCATGGGATAAAACAAGAGAGAAACAAATAACACTTCTGCAGACAATTGGGACATAGTGCCCTAGGACACCTGTGGCTAAAGAGATAGTTTACCACCACCACTGTGTGTCATAAACTGAGAAGTCCTTGAGGAAGATTAATTTAAAGGTAATCTATTATCATAAATGATTTTTAAAAGTGCTAGTAATATTTGTGTTATACTCTCTTTTTGCCAATTGTATGTCCCAGGTGTCCCAGGACAGACTGACAGAAGCATGGCATCCTTACCACGCCTACACAACTACACAGTCTAAAACTGCGTGACTAAACTACAAAAACTACATGTTGTATATAATAGCCATTTTTTGGGCTGTTTTAAATCCACTTCATAATTAGAATCTGGTTTCTCTGGGTTTTTTTCATTGTTGGACATAAAATGCAACTATTTTACAATCAGACTTTTGAAATACTATGAAGTACTTTCTCAAAATAAAGCAGCTTGGACCAGCAGCTTGTCTTTCTCAAAAGCTAAATTGAGGATCTCTTGAGAAATGCGATAGTAAACACCATTTAGCCCAAAGATGTTTGATGTGCGTCATGTGTGTCCATTGTTGCCTGTTTACAATGGGAAGTCTCAGCACAGACCTGAGCTCTTTGTGTGACACGCTGCTCACAGGACGTCCCAGTGAGTCAATCCCATACAAGGATTTCCTCTTCGATAACAAACTGCTGCACCTTTGTGTGTCTGCTCCCAGCAGTTAGCAGTTTTTTCATGTAGGCTCTTCTGTATTCTTGTTAGGGATCATCTTTCCCAGCAACAATGGGCTTTATACACAGCAACAATATAAACACAGGCTACAGAACATGTGAATAATACAAACAAACATCCTGATGCCTCTGTTCACCAGGAAAATCACTTAATATCATTAACACTTGTGATCATTATCTTCTTTTTCAGATATATCCAGTTCTTCCACTTGTTTCCCTAGCAACAAACCATTATTTTCCCCAAATACCCTCTAAAGTGTGTTTTGTTCATGAGTGCCCAAACGCCTTCATTTGACAGATCATAATAACAGTCTCACGTTTTTATTTGCTTCTGAATTTGGATTCATTTATTGTGTTTATTCATTTGTCAGTATTAAAAATTACAATCTCCACTTGGAGCAAGCTGAATTGGATGTGAGGGAAAAATTTGCACATAACTCAAAATACGAACTCAATTATAAAACATGCACCTTAAGAAACACTGTGTTGGCCTTACTGAAAGATTCATATAGAAAATAAATGATGTTATTTAACTATAGTCACGCAATTTATTACTTCTACCTTTGCAAATACATCTTGTATGGATTGAGCTTGAATACCACCAATTTGGACCAGTGGGCTTGAATGACTATAGTTTCTGAGTGTGAATCAGAAGTAACTTTACCATTTATACAGTATCTTTAATTATCTGGTCATTAAAATCTGCTTAACAGCCATTTGATAGCAGACATATTTTGGTACATAATTTAACAAGTGATTCACTCTCTAGAGCTCGAAGATGAAATGAAAAGTCTTCATTTTTTCCTTGGCTCTGAGTACATAAATAGAAAAACCCCAAAGCAAAGCAGAACAGAACTCAAAACATGACGTTCAGAAATCTGAAATATTGACTGATATTTAAGGTTATAGCTCAATAGTTATATTTGATGTCATCTACTGTCTGTGGTGGAAGTCAGGATCAGAGGGAACAACAGTAAGTCCGAGAAAGGACTATATGAACACGAGCACACCATTCTGTTGAGATATAGTCTTTGACATAAAACTCCTCTATTTGAACCATTTACATAACGCCTTTCTGATGGAGTGATCTTTTTACGTTTTACGTGTGTCATTGTAAAGAGTTGAACTGACCACTGTCCAGCTGCGGACTGGTCATTAGTTTCCATCAGCCAAAAGGAAGTCAAAGAAAGTCAAAGGTTGCATGTGTGTGTGTGTGTGTATGTGTGTGTGTGTGTGTGTGTGAGTGCGTGTGTGTGTGTGTGTGTGTGTGTGTGTGTGTAAGCTGCTACTGTTTGAATGGGAGGAAGTGTGAGTGAACCTAAACAGCACATGAATGTCCTCACTTCCCCAGCTGCACAAGAATTTCACATTGTGACGAGCGGACATTTTATTAGTAGACCACCTATGAAGTCATAGTTCTGGGTCATAGAGTGAGTCACATATGTCATAATGTGATTGGAAAACTAACATATCCAAAATGTATGGGCTTAGTAGTGTTGAGTATTCCCGTTCCTCATATAATGTGTCAGTGCCCCACCCAATACTGAAAAAAAAAAATGACGTCATAATTCCTCATCAAGTTTTGGTTCTGTTTTGTAGCCTATAACAATGCTGTATAAGGATTTCTACAATGTACTTAGGGGGGTCAAGTAGGGGGTCAGTAACACTGAGCTGGACTACACAACAGCTCAACTATTCATCAAACAAAAAGCAGTGACTTATAAATGACTAACTTAACAAAAGAGCTTGTATATTGTTTTGTTTCTTAGTGTTGTATTGTTTGTTTGATTGTTATTTGCTCCCATATATGTAAATCAATCACTATGTTCCTGGATATACTGCATCAGGAAAGGCATCAGATGTGAAAACCTGCTAAAGTATCTATAGAACTGTGATTTTTTTTCTAAACAAAAGGTAGCAACGGAAATGTATTATTAAAATATATTTATGGTCCTTATTAGCTCTTGTATTGCTGTCATCTTTTTTATTGTACAATATGATTGGTTGTCATGCCAACCTTTGTATCAGTTGTTCCTAGCTTTGTGTCATTCGTTGACCTACCACTACTGATTTTATATGTATTTGGCAAAGCAAATACTGTATATAGTTAGCAATACTTGACTTTTGGGTGAAATTACAGAAATGATCTTATAACCAATGCATTACCATTACAATAGATAATACTCTACATTCATGAAATACTGTAAAATCACTCTGGCATGAATATTTTACCTTTACGTCCTTAACATTTTGTTTTAGTTATGTACTTTATTTTTTGCATCTTTGTCTTACCCACACAGACATAACAGACTTAACACAAACAAAAGAGGACGAGGAGGGACCAAGCACCGATCCCTGAGGAACACCGTACTGCAAAAATGGAATCTCTACAACAGACTTCTTCTAAATGTCCTCCAATATCTGGTGTTTTTGTGGCACTTAAGAGGAATTCGAAAGATTCTGACTGGTTTTAAATGTTTCTATTTTAAGTTATTTTATCTTCCAGGGGAATAATTGAAAGGTCTTATTGTCCAAATCCACTGGCAGATAAAACTAATGAGTAAATAAATCTAAACCTGTTGAAACTACTTAAATGAAGATAATTATCCTGGTGTTTATTGGTCATTTTTACCATTCTAGATATGGACTGTATAACCGTGCCTTTGTTTACATTAGCCCTACCCAAGAGTGTTTCTACACATGTGTTCTCTTAGATTATTCAGAATCACACGTGTTAGACCAAGAGCATATCTAATCAATCTATTCTCATCCACCTCTTGGATTATTTACATTGGAAGATAAGAAGAGACTGTTTTTGACCGTGTGGGTGTGCTAACATTATTAGTGAAACAAATCTACCCAAAATTGAACACAGTTTCAACATGTCTCATAAAATGCAATATATAGGTTTGCTAAAAAATCTGTTGTAAGAACCAGTGTTATTGTATCCGCAGTAACAGCAGTGAAAATGATTATGGTTAATATATTCTCACTGATGTGACACAGTGAGGCCCCATTCTAGAAAGCTGGATAGTGTCAAAGCAGAGCTATACATTAAAGCTGTGGTCCCAGTGCATGGGATTTTACTATATAGTGTCATAAAGATACAGTATATAAATATAGAATTATTATTTTACATTCATAATAATAATAATGTTTCAGGTTTCAGGTTTCAAGTTTATTTGTCATATGCATGTTCAACACAGGGTCAAAAAATGCAATGAAATGCTTTGGATCAGAAGAACCGTTAGACTCGCTAAGATACTCATGAAGTACTAGTCGCATGCAATAATAGTACATGGTAAAAAAAAGTGTGCAAAAAAGAGATAAGTAACAATATCATAAACATATAATAAAAAAGTACAATAATCAAAAGAAAAATACAAAGGTGCAGGTAGGATTTAAATAAGGTGTAAGTAGAGTATTACACAGGTGGTCAAATATCAATATATTTTGGATTTTAATGAATCTCAATTGCACATTTATTCCTGCATCGGGCTTAAAAAACCTTATCAAATCTTACCCAACTCATGTGGGATCTCGTGGCACAGTATGGCCACAGTGGTTGCCATGCCAGTCTCTGCAGAAGAGGAGAAGGCCGCACCGATGACCAGCCCGTCGGCAAAGTTATGAAGGCTGTCTCCCACAATTACCATCACGGCCAGCAGAGGAACCCCCTGTCCTGAGAACACAAAGGCAGTCTGTCCCGTGAACAACGCCACTTTAGATTAATTAGGAACAGCACAATCATCAGAGCAGTGGTGTTGACTTACTCGGTTTAGGATTTGGATGGCTTATTGTGTGCTCTGGAGAGGCTTCTACATTTTCCAAGTCATCAACAGGCCCCTGCAAAATGAGTATATTCAAATGTTCAAGATTAAAATGCATAGGAAATGATAGAACACAGCATACTCCATCCGAGTGGGGTCCAAACTATGAACCGGGGACAAAAATGTGGCCTGTGTACAATTATTTTAGCCAGTGTCCAATCTAACTTGTTAAAGCAGTAGTCATTATGAGTGTTTTACATAACATCTCTCAGTTTTGTAGCTATTTATGAAGTTACTTTTAGCATTCAGTAGCTCCATAACAAGAAGGTTGACCTGACAATAAGGATTCAAGTAATAGAAGAGTATTCATGATCGCTCAGCTCAGATTGGACATTTACCATTATGTACAAAGTGTGTTCAAGTGCCAGTGTGATTTTCTGCAGGCAAAGAGCAGCTTCTGAATGATGCAGTACATTTCCAACAACCTACATACACCTCCTACACCACTGTTGTTGTTATTATATAAGAGAAATTAATGCATCTTTGTATCAGTCAGTCTTTATTGGACTCAGATCTTAAAGTGCTGTATATATTAGATATACCTTTTAAAGTGGCTGGTGCATATAATGTATAATTTAATTTTCTGCACTAATTGTACAGGCTAATTGAAACGACTCACCAGCTGGATCGTAGAAATGGACTTGCCCTTTTGAGACGGGCCATTACAGCTGAGCTCCAGAGAAAGTCCATGGCTCTGTCCAAGAAAGGGCAAGTGTCAAGGTAGGTAAATGAAAAGTGAATCAAAATCACAAGCTTAAATTGCACAAGTTATTGAGAAGACTAGACACACTCCATCAAGGGATTTAATAAGATGCTCAAATGATGATTAATGCTTTCTCTTGTGAGACATACAGCTCACTCTGTTTATTTACTGGCCCCTTTGGCTGGGGTTAGTTGCAAAGAGGCAAATCATTATTACATTATGTCTAAAGAAGAAATTGTGAACTTACATGAGCATGAGATGGGACCACAAATGCAAATATTCTCTCAATCAGGAAAAAGGCATAGATTCCAGCGATGATTCCCAAAATCTTCCAGAGATATTCTTTTCCGTCAACTTCTTCATGAATGTGAGAGTCATCATGAAGTCCTAAGAGCTAAACAGGTTCAAGATGAAGATTCAATTACTTTATGCTGTCTTTAGCAAAATGTGATGTGTAATGACAATGTTATTGACATAGTAAGTAAGTAGTAAAAGTAGAAAAAAGTAGAATTTCAAAGCTCTGGTCAAAATTGGTAATAAATTAAACTTACTAAAGGTGTCTAAAATAAGTAAATAAATAAAGTAATAAATAAAAATGCTTAAAAATTACTAGGTATCTGACCCTGACACCCTATGGTGTAATGTAGGTCGTCTGTAGAGGCTAGGGCAGGGAATAAAGTAAAACAACTACTATTGGTCAAAGTGGTAACCCACAAAGTCTGATTTGATGTTGCTATAGAGGCCAGATGACAGATTACCCACTTTTTAGAACAGAGTCAGATAGTTTTACAGTCAACATTTTTAAGCTAGTTAGCCAGCTAGTTTAAAAATGTTGACTGTAAAACTATCTGACTGTGATCAATTGAAGTTTTATTTTTTATAACATATAACATAATGTGATTAAAATGTCCAGTCTAAATCTCTATGACGACCATGGCATTATTGAATTTATTATACTGCATCATAATACATCTGTGATACATTGTACGGACTTGTTAAACTGTGCTTATGTCTTGTACCTGAGGGACAAGGTGTAACAGTGCATCTCCAGACAGTGTCCCCACGGCCAGCCCCACAAACAGCTGCAGGATCAGGCTGTAGGTCTCTTGGCACGAGTGGAAGAAGATCAGGCAGGTCCCGAGCATCGAGCCAAGAGTTATGAGCAACACTGCAACTGTGCTGTAGCCATATTCTACGAGAGGGGAAGAGTGTGAAGTCTACTATCTGTTCATTTATCTTCTTTTGCTTATTGCCATTATAGGTTGTGGGTGACAGGAGCCTATTCTAGCAACTATGGGCTTTAAGCTGGATACATCCTATACATTGGTCAGTTAGTCACCAGGCTAACACAGGGGCATACACTGACAATTTTTATTTACTGTACTCACTAGGGGGGAATTAGAGTAACCACATTTCTAAATCTCATGTATGTCTGTAGGTCAGTTCCCACTCCAACCAGTGCATACTGCCATAAGACGCAATACAAATCATATGTATTATTATTATTTGTGTCAAGGGAGGATTACTGGTGAGTACCCAGTGACAACCCACAGTGACACAAGAAGGACATGCACAGTCCAGGTGAGAGATTGTCTGCTTAAGGATTTTTATATTGCGAGACAAAGTTCCACTATATGCAATTAATAGTACTTTATTTTCTATTTATTTCACATCACACTTCCTAATGAGGCTGGTTAAAAATTCAACATTTCAAACTTGCAGTGGTTTTAATGAGCTAAAGTGTCTTACTTTCAAAAGCAGTGGGTTGAGATCCACTTGCACTTGCCTCTGCAGACTCACAGGCATTGCCTAGCAACTGCTGAATGATGGCAGGGCAAATTTGTCTGAAGTGCTCTTTGGAAATCGGCAAATGAGGATCCAGAGCAAAAATATCCACCAGCTGATTGGCAGAAAAACAGACCTGAAAGAGTGAACAACCAAAAACACATAAGGGGATATCAGGGTTGTGTATGTATATGCTGATGTATGTGCTCACCTGTGCCCAGTCACTGCTAGTTGCTATTGTGCCTTTGTTACAATCTTCTAAATGACTTTTTGCATTTTGTGATCTTCTCGTCATGCTTCGTCTCTTCCTGTTGTGATGGTGAACTGTTTCTGCTTGTCCCACTCCCAACTGATGAAGCAACTCTTCCAGCTCTAAGGAGAAATGAATTATTTAAGGTAGCCTGTAACAATGTTCTTAAGCCTATAGTCTAGACATTGATACCTATTGAAAAGAATGATTGATAAGGTTATTGACATTGATTGCAACATTGACGACAAATCTGTTTTTGGCATAGATCCTGAACAACAATAATCGTAACTCTGAAAGAAAAACCAGTAGATATGGTCTTTGGCGAAATGGATAGAGCATTTACCCCTGGACTATTAATTTGTTATTAGAATTCTAAAATGAGATAAGTACACACCCTTTCTTTTTGTCACCTTTTTTTTCACCAGAACGACATGCTGTTTTTAAACTCACCAAATATGTGGAAATCACTGGTGCAGTTCAAGGACTGAAATATGTAGTTTGTGAAGAAAGCTGGAGACGGGAGATTATTCTTAGGTCTGAAGCAGTGTCCCATCAACATGTGACTGATGATGGCTGAAGACACTTTAGACACTGAAGAAATATCCACTCCTGAACCTGCTTCTACACCACTGTCTCTGAGAAGATGAGCTGCATCAACACACTGTAGGAGGAAGCAAATGGGTAAGCATTGAGGTCAAGGCGATCTGGACCATAATGTAGTATAAACAGGGCTAAACCAGGACTAATCATGGACTAAACCAATGCCAAACCAAGGTTTAAGCAGAACTAAACTAACTATGAACCTGGACTACGCCAAGACTAACCCAAACCTAAATACAGTCTAATCCAGGACAAAATCAGGTGAAAGCTGATCTAAACCATGAGTAATGTAGATGTACTATAATCCAGGTCTGAACCAAAACTAACCCCTGTCTAAACCAGGGCTAAACCAATATAATCCAGGACTAAATCACATCTAAACCAGGACTGAACTAGATCTTAACCAAAACTAGACCAGAACAGAATAAATAGATCTAAATTCAGATTAACTCTAGGACTAAACCAAGACTGAACCAGGTTTAAACAAGGTCTAAACCAGGACTGAGCCGGGACTAAACCAGATCTGATTTAGGACTATTCTTACTTGCATAGCAGCTGTGTCTTCACGTTTGTTGTGTGGATTATAATGTTTATTGATCATCTGCAGGATGCTTTCTGTTTCATTGAAAGACAGGATGTGGCTGTCTTCATTTGGGTGCACATTAGCCAGGGCCCATAGGTAAAAATTATATTTTCCAGATGATGAAGAGGATGCAGTGTTTGGGATACACATGTCCTGCAGGTTAATGATGTAGTAAAGTAAAACAGTAGAGATCTTGTGGTAGTCGTCTTCAGTGATGTAAGTCTTTTGGTCATCGTCCAAAACAGAGAGGACTGTGTCTGGAGGTAGGCACTAAACAAGAGTCAAGAGACAAGAGGATTAAACATAAATATACGCATAAAATATAATAAAGGTGAAAGTATGCAGGATTTCTGCTTAGATTAGAACATCAAATTTGTATCTGGAGCTTTTTTTTCTTTAAAAAAAGGAATGATATAACCCCTTCAAAGGTGTAGTCTCTAAAAAAAGACAAAAAAACAACAGCTCTGTTCTATGATGTAAAGTAGGTCATTTGTAGTCTGTAGTAGTCTGCTATTGGTTACTGTTGTATATTTGAACTTTATTAGGACTGATTCTGTTAATTACCTGTCAAGATGTGATTTTTTTAAGCCAATAGATGTTTTCTTTTTGTGAATGCTGACAGTAAACAGAACTTGAATATGGTTGAATAATAGAGGTCATCTTGATAAAAGGTCTATTTTGTTTGAGTGCATACCGTGTCTCAGAGAAAAGCTCTTGTGTTGCTGAGTTGACCCACAGCCCAATTAATCCCACACACTAAAATAAAGAAACTCCATCAACTACATCAAGTGGAAAGTTTGTTGTATATAATCCCATTGTTCTCCCACCTGCGCCAACGTCACTAACATTTTACTAACCCCTCTCCGCTGAGTTCATTATTTGAGAATAGAGACGCTTAGAGCCACTTAGAACGAATCCCCCACAAGACTTAAGCCTCACGTTCACTCACATTCCTGCCATAACAAGCATTTTCCTGGAATATGCAGCCGAACAATGGTAAGATCTATATCGACATAGTTAAAGGGCTCATATATTACATTTTTTCAAGCTTTTAATATTACTTCATTACCGTTTCAAATTAATAAATGCTGTATTAATTGAAAAGGGCTGCGTTTTTAAGAGCTGTTGTTTTAGATTTGTCTCTTTAAGGCCCTCTTTCCTCCTCATATTATTCAATTTTTCAAGCTTTTAATATTACTTCATTACCGTTTCAAATTGATAAATGATGTATTAATTGAAAAGGGCTGCTTTTTTGGGAGCTGTTGTTTTAGATTTGTCTCTTTAAGGCCCTCTTTCCTCTTGCTGGCGACGCCCACTTCACTACTACATTCAATCCAAACATAAACCTTTTTTTTTCATCTATCTATGAATAAAGTTAAAAACAAGCATTTTCAGCTCTTGAGAAGGTCAGTACCTCAGCATATAGGATTATTCAAAACCGGATCCCTTTGTTGCCTTACCTTTTCACAGATTTCATGGGAGAAGTCAAACTGCTCTGAACAGTGCACTGCCCGAAGAACACTGTCAGTCAAGACTCGGATGTGGCGCCTCTGGAGTTTTGTGTCTTGTTCTGTCCCATCCAAATCTAAAGCCTTGAGGACATCTTGAAGGTAATTCTGTTTCTGTCCCTTTATCTCCACGCTCTTTATAAGCAAAAGCACCAACAACGGGATAGAGCTGTACCTCAAGTGCATGTTACCTATGGGTAGAGGCATAGAGACATTTTTTGTATAAACAGCATCCGTTTGGTCAAGAAACATCAATTCAGTACAGAAGTAGCTAACTTACAGAAGTGGGTATCGTAAGAGAATGCTTCAAAATATTATTACTCAAGTAAAAAACTATGGTGCATTAATATGACTCCTATTCAAAAAGTTACTACTAAATGTAACTAAATAATAACTACCCACCTCTGCCTTTTGTTGCCCCTCCACTCGTTGATGAAGAAAAGAATATATATAATAATTAGAAGATTGTAAAATGAGAAGTTTCTTTGCTGGTTGTAGAAAAAGTCTGCCTGATTCGGCGCAGCCTGGGCCTCTCTGTCCACAACAAAGGGATTAGTGCAGAACAGTAGGAGAGGGCAGGGGCACACAGTGAGATGGGCCATGATTGGGGGAAAAATAATTATCATTGAACAACTACACTGTACCAGGACTGTACAAAAGAAGAGGATGAGAGATTGTTTTAATTTTTGCATTCACTTAAGTTGATCAATCCGACTAAATTGAACTCACATGGACTATTTCACATTTCGAGATGCTCTATGTTTCCATTAGTTCAATGCAAAAATAATATAATACTTCAGCTTTAATCCACACATTCACACATATTTGACATTTCTTAAATTGTATCCATGTGAAATAATCCATGTCAGTTAAATGCACGGATTTCTAGTTCAGTAAACAATGAAATGAACAATGAAGAATAAAAGGTTTTTTGTATGATTGTTGCACTTTTTTTCAGTGTACATAATAAAAAAAGCCCCAATAGAATTTTGAACATTCCAACATTTTAAAGGGTCTATATATTACAGTATTAGTTTCCATTTTCAGCACTTTCACATGTATGGGAGCTCTATATACATTTGACTGTTACTTAACACTACAGACAAAAACATAGATTTTTATTCAGTACAGTAGTGACTCATCAAAGATCAAATGCACAAAAAGCAGCTCATTCCTCCAACCTCCCACACAGTCACTGCCTACAGGTCAAACCCACCGGCACAGGCAAGCAAATTCAAAAAACATTTATACTTATACCTGGGATATATCAAAAAGCCAATCAAGCTAACTTACCTGTGTTCAGCTTTCTCCTATGATCACCCTGAAGATCTTGAAGCTGTTTTGGGCTGAATTCTTGAGGTGTTATTGGCTAAAACCCTCTTAAGGGAAGCAAGAATTGAGCTCTCGAAGGATTAGCGGCGACTGAATAACAGGGGCTGTGGTTGCCATGGAGATCGCTGCCTCATATTCAACAATGAGGAGATGAGAGGCAGGGGGTGATGGAAAACCATCGTCCATTTTACTGTAAAAAAATCATATAATAAAGTTTCTGTAAATGATAAAAATAATAATGTTTCAGTCCTAGTTTAGTTCTCTTTTAGAACTGGTTTACTGTTAATTTAGTAATGGGATAGTCCTGGTTTACTGCAGGTGTAGAGGAGGTGTTTACTGTAGGTGTAGAGGAGGTGTTTACTGTAGGTGTAGAGGAGGTGTTTACTGCAGGTGTAGAGGAGGTGTTTACTGCAGGTGTAGAGGAGGTGTTTACTGCAGGTGTAGAGGTGTTTACAGCTGGTGTAGAAGCTGTCTGCTCTTGTTGAAAGTTTAAATGAATCAATATTTTAACTAGGCCTGTGCTGTCGTCCCCGACAGCAAGGTGTATATCGGCGAAAACGACCCCATACGTCTGCCCCGTACGTCTGCCCCATACGTCGCCCCGTACGTCTGCCCCGTACGTCTGCTACA
>JAVQKC010022046.1:0-10980 GCA_036025475.1 Philypnodon macrostomus | reverse complement strand
ATTTTGTAGAATTGATTGTGATCATTATGTGGTTTGAACAATATACAGTAGATTTTAGTGTATGTTTTCAAATCGTATAGGAGTGGGCAATATGGTGATACAAATCTAATCGTGATATGAAGTTATGAGAATCGGCTTAATCTGGGAAGATGGTTGAATCGTGATACAGTGCGTTATTTTTTCTCTGCTCTTCACCATCATTTTTACTGTAACAATGCCAGTGTTCTTATTAATAAAAGAAAATAATTAAAAAGTAGTTTTAAGTATTGGATGTATGTGGATGGATTGGATGTACACTACATTGGATGTAAACAATGACAGTAGTGTGCCGTGTAGACAAAACATACTAAGTCAACTAAAATATAAATTGTGACCTTAATCTTAATAAAATTGTGATAGCTATATATTTCCATTTTATATTTTTCTAGGTTTGAAAATAATATCCTGTTTGTCTAGTTTATGTCATCCAGTTTTGCATATGTTTCATGTCCCAGCCAAGCTTCAGTGTATTGTTATTGTACAGTTAGTGCCAAAACACAGTTGCGTAAGACTTTACGTCTGCTTTAACTAGTATCACATTATAGCACAGTCCTGCCTATGGCCAATATGATGTAATTGTTTACTAAAAATAACAACAAGGAAAAATAGTGGCTGAGGTCCCTGATTATATACATTACATGTGTCTAAACTTCAGTAAATTTTTCATGGTTAAAGATATATGCAATAGCATTTCCAACACCCACAACAATGACATAGCAACCCCTACTGTTTTAATGTAATATTAAGGTTTGGCGCTCACCTTAAAGGTGTCATCCATAACAATCTTAAAATAAAAAATTATAAAATGTTTATTACGCTTTATCTGACCCTGTTCTGTGATGTACAGTAGGCAATCGGTCATAATTATTATTTTACTTTAGTCCCTTCCCTGACCTCTACAGCAACATCAGATCAGACTTTGTCAGGTACCAATTTGACCAATAGTAATTGAGTTATACTTTAGTCCCTCCCCAGACAACCTATATTAAGCATTTTTTATGTTTAACTTTCTCAGGAAACATATAGACTACACCTTTAAGAGCCATACAACATCACATTTCTTTTTTCTACTTTTTCTTTATAGTACACTTCTCTCATCAATAATAAAGCCTGTTGGGCCTCATTGTATCTGTTTATTTGCTCACAGTTTCAGTTTCTCTTTGCTCTTTCTAGTGTCAGGCTTTCTGTTATATTTGCACATGACTCCTAAGTTTTTTCTGTTGTAAATTGACACTAGAAAACATGGTGCAAGTCTCTGAAAGCATATGTTTCTTGAGGGAAAAGGGCCTTTGTAAAGATGTCATTGTCAAAATTTTGCTTTGTATTTCCCTCCACTCTTTTTCCTCTATCTCTGGTAAAGAACTGGGTAGATAGTAAGCTTGTAAAATGTTTACACACTGACAAAGGGAGAAGAAAGAAAAACTTTTAGTCTCTTAAAGTTCAGCGTTTGTTTTACTAGATTTTTTAAGATTTATATTCTACACATGTAAAGGCGTTTACTAAAGGGTTTGCAGAGCTGTGTTGTGGATTCCTCCAGTCTCCGCACCTGTGGTCTTAGGTGGCATACAGTCACCTGATAGACACATGATAAACTGTCAATATAGAAAGTATCACATAGTAGCATAACGTTACTGTATTGTATATAGGGGTGGAGGATTGAGTAAAAATGTAATATGACAATTTTATTAAGCCAAGATCACAATTTCAATTTGATCACAGTTTTAGTTAATGTTTTTTGTCACAGAAGACTATTGCTATCAACGCCAATGTTTATCATAATACCTAATACTATTCATTTTTCTTTTTTATTAATATAAACACTGACTTTGTTACAGTAAAAATGACAGTAAGTAGTGGAGCATAAATTAATGCACTGTAGCAGGATGTAACCATTTTCCCAGATTAGCAGATCGTCATAATTTCATATCACCATACATTAATTGTGTATGTATTTCAAGAAGCTTTTTTATTATGTATCACTTCATGGTATTGTCATATTGATTATGAATTAGTGACTGCTTAATCCTTAAAGAATGCATATACTATCATTTCTTCGAACATTTTACCTTATGCAAATTTCCTGACTGTATACAGTAGTGTTTGTGTACCTTTGGGAACTGTAGAGAAAGGTTGCCCAGTGGGCTGAGATCCCACCTTTAAAAGCTCAGTTGGAAGGTTTATCCCCATCCTCATCCACCAGCCGAAATGCCTGAGTGGTCAGTGAGTGACCCCCTTCACAACTAGCAGCAGCAACCTGAGAACAAGGCTATTCTTATCTGGGTCTTGCCCGTGTGAGGTGGCAGCCAGGCGGGTACTCTTTCTCTAACTCACACAAAATAACACACACAAAACAACACACACACCTCAGCATCTCCTGAGAGCGTGATATGAAAGACTGTCATTGAGACCGGAACGGAGGAGAATGTCTTTAGCATGTGAATGATGAGGGTAGGTTTCGGGATCGGCTGCAGGAGTAAGGCTGTACAGAGGAGAGAGACATAGTGAGGGCAGGGAATTGGAATGGAAAAACACTGTTTGGTTAAAGTACAAAAAATAAATTAACTACTTGATCTAACTATAGACTGTAACTAGTGGACCAAAAATCAGGAAGTATCTGAGGGCTTGTGTTTTTAACTTTTCTATTAGACAATTGTTTTATTAAATTATTACATTTCACATGGATAGTGGAACAATTAACAGCTTGGTCTTCATTTAGCTTTTGCTCTAATAAAGATAACATTCATACTTGTCATATGACTTTGTCATAGGATAGCAATGAGTTGCAAGGATTTAGATCTTAAATGTATATTTTTTTTAATCTGAAGATTTGTTCATTAAAAGTGCATTGAGACTGTGTAAGTTTGTAAATCCCAAGTAACCCATCTTCCAAAACAAAACATGTATATTGTTACATTAATTTAATGCAATGCACATGGTATTTTTATCAAAAGGCATTAACAACTTAGATACAACTAAATAGTTATTGATCAAGTATTAGAACATTGCTTCAATAGTGTAAACTTTGTTATACCTTGATATACAGTAGGTATCAGATATCTTTATTTGGTTGACAGGCCTCTGCTCTCTTACCACATTTTTACACTTTAATAATTGGATACAAAAAAAACATATAAACAAACGCAGTAGTGCTTGAGTGGCAGGCATCCTCTGAGTGATTGGCACTGTTAATCCTGTATGTGCCTTGTTTGTGTGTGTGTTGTTAACAGTGATTAATTGTCCGTCTCATGCTGCGGAGCTCCTTAGGTTATTGATTACGTCATGAAGCACACACAGGGGGACAATTTTCTTGCACTAACAGGGAATCAATTAGTGTCTGGGGACATGTTTACTTAAGCACGTGCACAGGCGTTTGTGTGTGCACGTTTTAAAATGCCTTAAATGTAATGATAGTAGCCTGGTGTTTGTCACCATGGATCCTACAGTTATCGATATTGCACAAAAGAAGTTGATGAGCGTGTCTTTGATTGGTGCTTTGTTGTCTCTTCTCTTCACAGCATTGGGGCTCTGATGCGACGCGTGTTTGTGCTGCGAACCATCAGCATGGTCTTCCAGAGCTCTCTACTCACTGTGTTGGAGCCATCACCTCTCATGAAAGGTCAGGCCAGGCTGCTAGGGAGGATAACAGATTGATGTATACTGTATGTGTCAGCATAACATGCTTTCTACCTATTACTATTAATTCAGTCCTTCAAACATAACGGTGAGTTAAAGATGTCTTTCCTGTCTGCACTTTAGTAATCTAACAAGGCATTTATATTTAATGTTGTCATTTTGAAACTTATCAAAACAAGTATAGGTCCATGGAATGTACCAAAAGCATCTACAACTTTACAGAAAAAAAAACTTGTGGTACACTTAAAATAAAAAAAGATAAGAATTTTTATGGATATGCTTTTTAAAGAAATGATATATGGACTGCACTAAGGACAGAGAGATGCGCTCTCTCTCCAGAGAGCCATTTAGTTAGTGTCTGAATGACATTTCTGATTCCATTGCACAGCAAGTCACAAAACATTTGGGATTCATATCCATGCTATTTATCTCAGCGAGAGCTGTCTGTTCCCCAATCAAGTCTCTCAGACAGAAAGCTGAGACCTATCCCCGCTCTGCGCTTTACATACAGTACAAAGATTCCAGGCGTATAAAACCCAAAACATTCAGTTTCCCATTTTTCAATATTACATGATAACACTTCTCACCCTTCCAGCGTGATCAGTCACAGCATCTGTGTGGCTTCTTGTGTCGCTAACTGAAGAGTCTTATTCGGCAGAAACTCGTGGCTTGGCTGAATAATTCAGAGCTAGAATGAGCGCATATAGACAGGCTCTGTGGTTCCTCTGTCTCTGCCTCTTCCCCTTCGAGGATACTCTACATGTGTTTTGGGAACAACGGAGGAGACACTTCAGCAGCTTACCGTTTCCCACTGCTTTGTCTGCGATGCTTTGACATACAGTACAGAACGAAGTGTTGCTCTGCACAGAACACTCTCAAATTGATAGTTTTCTGCAGAAAATAAGTTATTTCCCCTTGTTTAACTCTAGCCTGTTCCACTTTATATTTCTGTGAGTTTTTTTTATTTTGCTTCACTGTGTTTCTTTAGGTATGGCTGTCCTCAGCATGAGCGTTCAACACTTTCTGGGCGGTCTCATCACCACACTCACTTTCACCACAATGATGCACTGCACTCAAAGGGCTGAGGAAAGCATCCAGGTAGGATGCTCCTTTGTAACCTCTGTCAGTGAAGTTTCCATGAAGTTCAAGCACTAGTTTTCTGAGTCAGCCTTTTGCCTATTTCGATTTGGACATCAAAAAGCAGTTCAGCACAGTATGGCAACAACAATGAAAAAGCAACCATCGGTACAAAAAAAAGCTACGTGTTACACTATATTGTGTACCTTTATGTTGGATAAGGTGGAATGACTTTAGCCCTCATAATGGTTATAATAATGGAGCAGACTTATAATTGAGTACATTATTCACAGTAATACACAGCTTAGCTTAGACAGCTGCCCTAAGGCAGACTGGTATCTATTCCACCAGCAAAATGCCCCAACACAATCACACAAGCAAGGTTTCACAAAACAGAAGTAAAAATCTGGCGGGTATTGAAGTGCCAACCTTCAGGTTAGTGTGCAGCCTGCTTTACCACCTGAACCACCCAATGATTCACTGAACAGCACTGAAAGGAAGAGATTTCACCTGTGGTTGTCAATACTGTTATTTTAAAGACTCGTCTTTATGTAATAATGTTTGTTATTTTTTTGTTATTATGTAATCATGCTATTTGATAATATTAGGTCATTTTTTTAAGAATGATGAGTGGGAGTACAGTACCACACCTCACATCATCACCTTCACCTGTCACTTGTCATCAGCTGTTCCCCAGCAGACCCCATTTCTATTCATCACCTCTTCTTCTTGTGGGACCCTCTTGTTCTGTATTTTGTTCAGCCTTGCGCATGTATTGTCCCTCATAGCACCTCTGTTTCTTTGTCATTCTCTAGTCCTTTAAACGTTCTCTTCCTTTCTACACTGACTTTTCACCCCTCTGTCATTCCCTCCACTCTGACATAACTCCCTTTGTCCTGGCTGGAACTGGGCTGTAGTTGCCTGGAGGTGATTGCAGTTAACGCAGCCATTCAGACGTCACTCTGTCAGTCTCTCAAGGTGACAAATTATCATTTAAATTGCTCAGTTTAAAAGTGATGTGAAAAAGTGGGGGTGATATCATTGCATTCATTATATGGTTATAGAGCTGTACAACATTAGAAGATGAGTAATATGCAGTAAATATGTTGAAGGTTGATGTCGATGGCAGTATTGCTTTTTGACATAGTAATTCAATTTAAGCAGAAATAGAAGACTCTGAATTTACAGTGCGCTTAAAATTCCGATCTGAATCAACACAAAATCAGACCGTATAGACTGCTCTTTTAATACATTATCTTTCTTGCTACACTGGGTTAGCATTTACCAATATTGCAATGCTAATGATTCTGAGCCGCCTTAGTGGTTGGTTACTAATAAATAATCAGATGTTCACCAATCACAACATGCAATGATGAGAACCCGGGTTCATTTGAGAGGCTCCCATGACACATATCGCGTGTGCTTTTTAGTGTCTGAAACAGTATGTGCGTGTCCATGCACACACAACGGCAGTGCATTAGCTTGTGTGTGTGTATGTTTGTGTATTGAAGGTAGTGTATCCAGTGACAGAAAGCTGATCGTGTGAGTGCTTGTTAACGATCCCCAGGAGAAAGAAACTGAATCTGTTAAACAAGTTGCTCAGAATAAAGCCACTCCACTTTAGCTGTGGTCGGTCACACAGGCTCTCAGTGCCCGCTCCCGCATCCTACAGACCGCACTATTGGATCAGGTACTACCAAACCCACCACTGCTCCAGACCACTTCATTTTGAACACTGGTCTTGTTCAACAGTGGCAAAGGCCATTACTGAGAATGGGATACCCTTGTGGTGGAGTCAACTGATAATTCAAAACAAATAGGCTATAGTTCACAACAAAATCACATATTTTTTCGGTCTTTGCTGCTAAAGGTGTATTATATCTTTTAAAACTGCAGCTTCAGGCGTTGTTGTGTTAGATTAACTTATCAGCCTCATTAATCAATTTGTTCAGTCCTTAGTGCTGCTGTCACCACAGTATTTGTTTTTTCTTTGGAGTTACTTTGTGAATGGTGCTCTCAGGTGGAGGGAGGAGGCTCACACAGATTAGGTAATCTCGGTACTGAAAGCCCAAAGGCTGGGACCAGATACTGTTCTCGTCTTGGCTCCAGTTCAGAATCTCGGTCCATGATCTCACGCTTTCAGGTTTCCTCTCCTTTTTTATTCTTCTTTTCTATTGTGTTCTTATGCACTTTGGGCCTTTTAACTGAAGTTTTCACACATTTTCTATTAACTGTCTGTCTTCTGTATTCAGTATCACTCACGTGACAGTTCTCAACAGATAGGAATCAATCCTGTACTTTTACGTTTTCCTGCTTCACTATCTCTCCTCCCATCGGACTCTCCCTTCACTAACAATGTTTGTCTTTCTTTTCCAAAACTCTTTTTTCTGATCGTGTGTAATCTAGTGCTGCACGTTATATATCTGCACAGTTATCGTTGTTGTGTTAAAGTACAAAAACCTTGAAATGAATAGATATTACACCTAGTTTAGTCTTAAGTTTTTATTTAGCCCCACTTTTGTGATTCCAAAGATTACAATTAAAATTGAATTGAACTTTTACTGTGTCCCATAAAAATGCTTACTTTTCAAGGCGTATTCAAATATTGCCCATCATTTTGTTATTGCTTATCACAGCAATTCATTTATCTGTTTTTCATCTTTCACAAAGGCAACTCACTACAGCTTCCTGGCCACTCTGGAGGTGCTGGGGAAGCTGACGTTTAGCGCTCTGGCCGGGGGTGTGGTGGACTGGTTCGGTTTTCAAGTGGCCTTCCTCTTCTTCCTGACCCTCTCCGCTGGTACAGCCCTGCACGTCTGGACCGCTACCTTCACCGGTGCTCTCAGGGAACACCAGCTCAAAGAACAGCCCAAATGAGAATGGCACAGCCTCATATACTGGGCATATCTGCTGGTGCAACAAACTCACAATACCTTAAAGCAGCACTACCTGATTTTTTGTCTTGTTACTGAGCAAAAATAATTTCAAAGTCAATAGTAATAATAATTATCATATTTTTGTTTAAGCGCAAGAAACACAACTAATCACACGCAGGAAAGGATCACTCTGATTGGTCGATACATACACTGATTATCTATTCAGAAATATCTACCGTATTTTTCAGACTTTAAATCACTCTGGAGTAGAAGTCACATCAGTCAAAAAATGCATCATGAAGAGGAAAAAAATATATACCATACAAGTAGCCCTTCACAAAATCCAAGACCAAGAACAGACACCCCTACACAGACATCTACAGACACAAAGAAGCTCAAACGTAAGATAGAAATGAGTGAATCAGATCTCGGAGGGTTAAATACATCAGACTCACGTATTTATGTGGCTTATCCTCCACTACGGCAGCAGGCTCCTGTGTAGACAATAGTTTCCCAATATGTGATAATATAGTTAAATAAACGTCTCCTAAACAGTGCATTATTCTTTCTGTATTAACTGTACATCATTACTACCATCTCTTTATAATCTATGCTACTTTTGTGATTATATCTGTCCATTTTAACTGTAAAACAAGCCCCTAAAGTTGAAGCATTTCTCCACATGAAACCAAAACAACTCTCTTCCTGAGACACGCCCCCGTTGTCTAGACTGCTGCACATTATTCTAATACTTCTTGGTTTGTGAATGTACTAGACAGTGTGTGCTTTATGTATGAGACAGTGGGAGGGGTTTGAGAAGCGTGTCAGTGGCTGAGGGGAGAAGAAGGGGAGTGCATCATTCAAACTTATGTATATATATATATTGATATATTAATATATTTTGATATATTAATTTTTAATTTTTTTTTTCGTTTCGCAAAATCAGGTAGTGCAGCTTTAAATGAGATGTGTAGTAGTATTTTTTATTAAGACATGACCTGTAAACCACTTCACTTGAGTCCTCTTGAGGAGAAATTAGCCATGCCATTAACATCCTTGATTGAGGATGGCCATTATATTTATATACTTTAAGCTTTTGTAAACTGCACAATTAGCACAACTAATCATTTCACTGGCCTTATTTGAGAGTGATAAATAGTGGGTGCGAATGGATAAAAAGATGCTGTGTTTATTTTTTCTGGATGAGATAAATTAATCCTAATTACGTAAGTCCGACTGGATGAATGGTAGCACACAGCTCTTCACGGTCTTATATTAGAGTATCCAAACTGTTTATCCATTGAGCCATTTTATGTTTTAATAAGCCAGCAATAAGCAAACTACAGCAATATTGCTACGCTGAGATGCTTGTTATTGTATATTGTATATTGTATAATGTATTTGAGTCTTAGGTTATGGTTTACAGTTACAAATGAATGAATTACGGCTACCTCGCATTGTATGGGACAATACAGAGAGAATGATTATATGGTTCCTTATGATCGAACATGTATGAACGCTGGAGTTTTTTGGATGTTAATTTTATAGTTTTATAGTAGCATTATTTTATTAACAAGAGGGCTTTGAACCAAAAGAGCATAAATGTCATTTATGATTTTAATACAAATCAGGCAATTCATTAACACATCAAATGGATGGAATGGGCCATAGAGTGTCTAAATAACTAATCACAAAAAGTGATTTAAGGAAATGTTATTTTTGCTCTTTTGGTTCCCACTACTCAGTAGATTTATTACACAAATGTGTATTTAATGCCCCATCAGTTCTCTGCCTTACACACTGCATGGTGCCATCAGAATATTTCATTATACATAAATTACACTTTATGCTTATATTTTTAAAATGCTCAAACATATTTGATGCACAATAACATTTACTCTAAATGTAATGGGACTATGCTATATAAATTAGTACTGTGGGCTTCAAATAATAGGAGGTGTGATGTTTTCACACTTTTGCTTCATAAGGGTTCTTTTTGTGAATGTAAAAAAAATGTACTCTCACATGGGTAGAGCTGTTAATGGGGAGGAAAAAAAATCTAGATCTACTTTTAAATGTAGCTGTAGTGCTATAGCAGGTCACTTGTATCCTTATTATGGCTGCTATACAAAAAAACAAAACTGGTATGTGTCCAACAGCTGCAGTATGTACTGTACTGAAAGGGAGAGTACTATTGCAAAGCACATCTCTTGTATCTCACTTGAGATTTGCAGAAGCAAAAAAATAAAATACTGATAATTAAACTTGAATCCTTTTTGTTATTTCTACCATTGTATGTGCTTCTACCTATATATGTTTTCTATTCCTAGGGGAGAGGTGCTGTGTGGTCTTAAAGGGGCGGTCACACCTTTGAAGATCCAGCATGGCTTATAGCAGCACAACAGTGGCATTGCGTAGTGTACTCGCTGAGGGCTATAGAAGTGAATAGGACCCGTGTCACAGGATCCCTGCTCCATACAGCTCTAATGACACAACAAATGCAGTGAAGGGGGATTAGACCAGTTTACACAGACCCTCAATACACCACCACTTTACACTTTCTGAGCTGCCCTGGTTATTTTAGTACACTGTTTGTATAGAGAGAGGAGGTATGACCATTGACTTAAGTTTTGAGGCTGTTTACAATAGAGGTTTTAGAAAGTGTAGCACCAAAGAAGACAATAAGCTAAGTTTAGCACTACGTTTCCTCAGACTCTAACCTAACATTAGAAAAAAAAGAGCTTAATTAATGGTCCAATGATTATGAATACATTTATTTATTCTGAAAATTTTTTAGTATGCATGAAGTGCAATACAAATGGTAAGTATATATATATATATATATATTTTTTTTTTTTTATTTTTTTTTTCCTTACTACAGTTTGCTGGCTACAGTTATTACCTCATTCACTTGAATGGGACATACATCTGAGCCTGAAAACAGTTTAATTAACTAATCTCTGGCGCGTCGTGGACATTTAACCATATTGCAGCCAAAGTTGCAGTACTGCAACAGCTAATTCCAAGTTTTCTCTACTTTTTCACCTTCTTGCCAGATAACAATGTTTTATTATGCAATTACTGTGGTTTTGCTAACCTCTCATTGTATTAAGATGAATTTGAATTGATTGATGATTAATGTAAACAAAAAAACACCAAAGTAATTATTTTGTAATTTCTTTTGGAGGGGTGTCCAGTCCCACAGAAGGTTCTATTTAGAACTGTTTATTTTAGGAGTGTATATAGGGGAAATTGGCTACCTTGGCGGAGGTCTGCACTCTTTGAGCGCTTTCTAGTTTACTTCTGTTATTATCTGCTGCTATAGGCTACAATACCTCCATAACATTTTGTGAAA
>JAVQKC010022011.1:0-11235 GCA_036025475.1 Philypnodon macrostomus | reverse complement strand
GGCAGCTGTGGCTACATAGTAGCTTACCACCACTGGGTGTGACTGGAGTGAATGAATAGTACAAAATATGTAAAGCGTCTTTGAGTGTCCTAATAAAGCGCTATAAAAAACCTATGTATGATTATTATTATTATTATTAGATTGCATTTTGTCATTTAACCCAAAAGTTAAATATTCTTCACTTTTTTATTAGTGTATGTGTGGCTATCAAAATCATGAAATAGACACAATAGAAATGTTAAATTGTTATAGTAATATTAGCAAATGCAATATCCATGATGCAAGAAATTGTGTCGCCTATTGCAATGTTACACTCAAAAATTAATTGAACTTGACTTCTATAATAATGACCTACAGTAGATTGAAGTTTATACCTGGGTTAGTCCTGAACTTGAATCAACTCTATTGTTTTTCTCTTTCCTTTCTCCTCCAGTCCATGGTCCTGCTCCTGCACAGCCAGCATCAGTACATCTTTGACTACGACTCCGGGGACCGTCTGTCAGCGGTCACTATGCCCAGTGTGGCCCGACACACCATGCAGACCATCAGATCCATAGGCTATTATAGAAACATCTACACCCCTCCAGAGAGCAACGCCTCAGTCACTGTGGACTACTCTGAGGATGGACAGGTGAGGACTTGTGAATAAGTACATTTAAAGTCAGAAAATGCTTCAAAACAAAAACAAAAAACAGTTTTGGGCAAACTCTGACATGACCTGACATTACTTGACATGACTCAAACTGGATTCTCACCAGATCTCACCGGTGATCCATCCACTCCATTGGTGGGGCAGACCAAACATGTGGCAGTTTTGCCGTGAGCAGTCGGGGTTTAGCTTTGAACAACAAGCCTTTTAGAAAAACGTATTAGCAACTTATTAGGGACGCTGAAAAACGTACGAGAGAAGTGTATTCTATGTATATATTTCATCAAAAAATCCTGCTAACTCCTAAATGAAGCTGTTAACGTTATAGATTTATTTATTCCCGAGTTAACAACAGGAAGGCAGAATGAGCTCTTGTTTGCTATGGTAACCAGTGCAGCGCAACTTGAGCACACTTAGAAACAAACACCAAAACACAAAACACCTGTGGTCTTCCATCTCGGGTGAAACTCAGAAATACCACCTGTTGCATTTCACTTTCACTTCAGCACTGGGTATCAGATAAGACACCTTATATTAAACCTTCCTTCTGCAGGCTTGCTTTTTCAATTTGGATTTTGGATTTTGGCTAATAGAGAACCCATGTCTAGTGCTTAAGATCAGAAAGTTACATGGGTTTGTTGTTTATTTCAGATCCAGTATTACAAAGCAATCCTAAATGGTCCGTCTGCTTCCCTATAGAAATGCAAAACATGGTTTGGCATATACATATATATAATATACAATAAACTGAAAATTGTATAATCAGAGCCAGAAATGTATCGTCGTTTAGTTGCTTCATCAGCCTTACAAGGATTAAATATATTGGCAATAACCCCCAAAAAATGTCATTTGTATCAGTCATTTGTATTACACTGGGGCTAAAGATATTATTACTTAACTCTTCAGACTTAGCATCTTTTTACCCAAAGAAACTGAAAGTGGTCTTCATTAAGTAGTCTTCATTAAGCGGTCTTCATTAAGTGGTCTTCATTAAGTGGTCTTCATTAAGTGGTCTTCTTATTGAAATGTTGTTTCTCTTCAGCTTCTCCGAGTGGCTCACCTGGGCACTGGACGCCGCATTCTGTACAAGTACCGCAGACAGGTAACAATGATTGAATAACTTGTATCATAACAATAAAAATACAATCCAGACATTATTATGTGTTCATTATATTAGTTAGTTTGGAAGAGTCCACAGTTTGCACTGACTGTAGGGGGAATCTAGAAGTCCAGTGTTGATGAAAAAGTCCTAAAGATTACATATGACACATCTTTGTTATGTTGTTGATATGACAACAAATAATGAAAATGTAAAATGCTTGAAACACTTTATCTGACTTCTCTATGAGTAGGTAATCTGTCATAATTATTATTTTACTTGAGTCCCTCCCCTGGCCTCTACAGCAACATCAGATCAGACTTTGTGGGTTACAACTTTGACCAATAGTGGTTCAAGTTTTAATTGGGTCCCTCCCCTGGCCTCTACAGACTTCAGACGATCTGCTTTACATCATAGAACAGTAATATATAAGATCCTTTTTTTTTTACTTACGGCCCCCTTTACCCCTGTTGGCCACACCCACTTCACTACTGCAGCCACTGCAGACTGTAGACTGTTCAAGACTGTCAAATGAAATGCTTTAATTGTTATATTGTTAATATAGTTGAGCCTTTTAGCAATCTATGTGCAGCCATTTCTTCACACAGTATTGTATTCTTCCCGTATCCAGAACAAACTGGCTGAAATCCTCTACGACTCCACCCGTGTTAGCTTCACCTACGACGAGACGGCCGGCGTGCTCAAAACGGTTAACCTGCAGAGCGAGGGCTTTATCTGCTCTATTCGGTACCGGCAGATAGGACCCTTGGTGGACAGACAGATATTCCGGTTCAGTGAGGATGGAATGGTGAACGCTCGATTTGACTACACGTATGATAACAGTTTCAGGGTCACAAGCATGCAGGCCGTGATCAATGAGACTCCGCTGCCCATTGATCTTTACCAGTTCGATGACATATCCGGAAAAGTGGAGCAGTTTGGGAAGTTTGGAGTGATCTATTATGATATCAACCAGGTAAGCTAACACGTTTTACTTTCACAATTTTACTTTTAGTTCTTGTATTTTGTAAGTGTTTCTCCTCTATGCAAATTATTTGGTCCATAGAATATAAAAAAATCTCATCACATTTACATAAAAACTTTTCAAATTTCATATTATATTTGGATTTTCAACATGTATCATATCTCCTCGCAGATCATCTCCACAGCCGTCATGACCTACACTAAACACTTTGACCAGCACGGCCGGATCAAAGAGATCCAGTACGAGATCTTCCGGTCCCTTATGTACTGGATCACCATTCAATACGACAACATGGGCCGTGTCACCAAACGGGAGATCAAGATCGGCCCCTTTGCCAACACCACCAAATATGGATACGAGTACGATGTAGACGGGCAACTGCAGACGGTGTTCCTCAATGAGAAAATGATGTGGAGGTAAGATCGAGTTAGCATAATATAAGCAGTTGTATTAATTATACAGTTATTTGAGAGGAACTATATTATCTAATCAATACTTAGTGGAGAGTTTGGGGCTATAGTATCAAAATGTGATTCTCATGTTGCACTATGGCAGTGTTTCTCAAATAGTGGGGCGCGTACAAGAATAAAGTGTAGTTGCACATCCACTACAGTAGGTGGCAGTGGCGCTCTCATTGTCAGAGTGTGCGCAGGGAGTATTAACTCTATAGTGTTGCACCGAGCAGGTGATATGAAGTGCAGTAAACAAACCCTCAAGAGACAACAGAAAATAATTGAGAAGCACTGTACTATGGGGACTTGGATTTGGTCCTAGCTAGGTAAAGACGAGGCTGTTCACACATGTAACAGTATTGTATTTAACAGGTATAACTATGACTTAAACGGGAACCTGCACTTGTTGAACCCGGGGAACAGCGGCAGGTTGACCCCGCTTCGATACGACCTCAGAGACCGGATCACTCGACTGGGAGACGTTCAATACAGACTGGACGAGGACGGCTTCTTAAGGCAGAGAGGGGCCGAAATATTTGAATACAACTCCAAAGGTAGGAAGAAATAAAACAACAGATTTGCATGTCAGCTTTGTAAGAGGTAATAACATTGGCATTTGTATTACTTTGCATTATAAGCTGTTTCTAGACCTGGTTAAGGCCTTATTAAGACCTGGTTAGGACATTGTTAGACCTGGTGACTTGGTTAGGACATTGTTAGACCTGGTGAAGTCATGGTTTAGTCCAGAAATCATGGGCCATTTTAGATTATATATACGTTTAGTTTGAGCTCAAAGCATTCATTTTCACTAATTTTTCATTGTGTCCCAGGTCTTCTGGTCAGAGTCTACAGTAAGGCGGCCGGTTGGACTATCCAGTACCGCTACGATGGTTTAGGACGAAGAGTGGCGTCTCGAAACAGTCTGGGGCAGCACCTCCAGTTCTTCTACGCCGATCTGAACTACCCCACACGGATCACACACGTTTATAACCACTCCAGCTCTGAGATAACATCATTCTACTATGATTTACAGGTACCACTTTACTGTTTTAATGATACTATGATTGTAACTAATGCTACAGTCAGGCTGGGAAATATTGTTTTTCTCTATCTCTGAGTCTTTAACTGTTAAGTCCTGGTTTAGTCCTGGTTAGATACTGATTTATCCTTATCCTAGACCTGGTTTAGACTTTTTTTTTCAGTTCAAAGTTAATATTATTTGTCTGTATGATGATGGGGTTAGTACAGTTTCAATAAAGTAGTATGCATACTGGGAAAGCCATATATTTTAGCTTTACAAAATATGATGACCGCCAGCACTATATATCGATATCCAGTGAGTGCTTGTATGTATTGAAATAAGTATGTTTGTTTTCATAGGGCCATGTATTTGCCATGGAGATCAGCAGTGGAGAGGAGTTTTATATTGCATGCGACAACACTGGGACTCCTCTGGCCGTATTCAGCAACAATGGACTTCTGTTAAAACAGGTGTGTGGCCTTCTCGACAGCATTTGAAATAGGGAAAAAATCCTTAAAATTGACAAGCTGCTATGAAATATTCTGTCATAATAATTATTTCGCTTTAGTCCTTCATCTGGCCTCTACAGCAACATCAAATCAACTTTGTGGGTTCCACTTTGTTGGTTCTTTTGACTGATTATGACAGATCACCTACATATTTTATGGAAGTTCTGAACTACATGTGTGTATTTATGTTCACAGGTTCAGTACACAGCATACGGAGAGGTGTATTTCGACTCTAACCCTGACTTCGTGTTGGTGATTGGTTTCCATGGCGGCCTCTACGATCCCCTGACACGGCTGCTTCATTTTGGAGACCGAGACTATGACATCCCTGCTGGGAGGTAGGCTCCTGTCACTGCTGGTCCAGCCTATTCACTAAGTATATCAATCAAAACTGATGATTGATTTAAGGACAGGATTATGATTAGATCTTACAATGGCCACTTACACCACTGAGGTCACAATGTAGATACTGAGAGCCAAAAATATAAAGAGCCTAAGTGACATTTTAGATTAATCCAGGATTTAACAAGGACTAAACTAGGTCTAAAAAATAAAACTAACTAAATAGGAGGATAAAACTGGATAAACCAGAAACTCACTAGGACCGGACTAGGATACCAGGGCATAGTCAAAAATAAACCAAGACTAAACTAGACAAAACCAGGACTGAAACCAGCTCTAAACCGAGCTAAATGAAGACTAAACCAGGAAGAAAGCAGGGCTAAACTAGGTCTAAACCAGAACTAAAAAGGGGCTAAACAACTGATTTTTTTATTTTTTATTTATTGATTTGTTTTTGTTCAGATGGACCACTCCAGACATCAGCACTTGGACTCGAGTGGGAAAGGACCCTCAGCCGTTTAACCTTTACATGTTCAGAGGCAACAACCCCATCAGCAAGATCCACCAGGTCAAAGAGTATGTCACCGGTAAGACCCGAGTCCTCATAACACACAGAACTGGAGAACTGAGCATTACAACATTTATTATTGGAGATATCTTGCTAATGGACAAACATTAAAAACATTACATTTGTGTTAACTTCAAACTTGTAGCCTCGAATAAATGAATAAAAGATCATATCACCTTTGTAACGAAAAAGCTACAAAAATATTGTAGAATGAGTCTAAAAATCCAGTTTACTTGTTCACATGCATATATAAGATTTCAAAGACTAACTCTACTCCTCTTTGTGTCCTCTCTCTCTCTCTCTCTCTCTCTCTCTCTCTCTCTCTGTCTCTCTCTCTCTCTCTCTCTCTCTCTCTCCCCCTCTGTCTCTCTCTCTCTCTCTCCCTCTCTCTCTCTCTCTCTTTGTCTCTCTGTCTCTCTCTGTCTCTCTCTGTCTTATTTCTAGATGTAAACATCTGGTTGGTCACATTCGGGTTCCACCTCCACAACGCTATCCCAGGATTCCCCATTCCCAAGTTTGACTTGACGCAACCATCACTGGAGATGAAGAAGAGCCAGCTGTGGGATGACCTGCCTGTAAGAAAAAAATTGCATTTACTATAACTTTGGGCCTTAGGCAGGGTACTTGCTTGAGATCAGTGAGTTAATTTGTGACTTATGGCCTCTGTCTGAAATAAAGAGGAGACCAGGGTGTGGATGATGGAGATACATGTAGACAGTGTGGCCTATGAATGAGTTTGTAACCGCTGCTCTCTCCTGCCCCCTACAGGCCATCTCTGGGGTACAGCAGGAGGTGACCCGTCAGTCCAAAGCCTTCTTGTCCTTTGAGCGGATGCCGGAAATCCAGCTGAGTCGTCGGCACTCGGACCACACCAGACCCTGGTTATGGTTCGCCACAGTGAAGTCTCTGATCGGGAAAGGGGTGATGCTGGCCGTGGTGCAGGGCAGAGTGGTCACTAATGCCCTAAACATCGCCAATGAGGACTGTATCAAAGTGGCAGCCGTCCTGAACAACGCCTTCTACCTGGAGGACCTGCACTTCACTGTGGAGGGGCGAGACACACACTACTTTATTAAGACCAGCCTTCCTGAGAACGATCTGAGCGCGCTCAGACTGACCTCAGGCAGGAAGTCTCTGGAGAACGGGGTGAACGTCACTGTGTCCCAGTCGACTACCGTCATGAACGGACGCACTAGACGATTCGCTGATGTGGAGCTGCAGTACGGCGCTCTGGCCCTACATGTCAGATATGGGACAACTCTGGACGAAGAGAAGGCACGCATTCTAGAGCACGCACGGCAGAGGGCACTGTCCATGGCCTGGGCCCGGGAGCAGCAGAGAGTGAGAGACGGGGAGGAGGGGGTGCGGCTGTGGACCGAGGGGGAGAAACGACAGCTGCTGAGCAGTGGGAAGGTCCTGGGATACGACGGCTACTATGTGCTCTCCATTGAGCAGTATCCAGAGCTAGCCGACAGCGCTAACAACATCCAGTTCCTCAGGCAGAGTGAGATCGGCCGGAGGTAACCATACCCCCATGGCTTAAAGACACTTCAGTTTAACATGGATGTCACAAAACTGAAGAAAATCCCAAGGTTTTAAACTTTGTACTTTTTGGTTAAAGATCGTAGAACAATCACTTCAATCCGACTGACCCAAACCAATGAAGATAAAGTGTGAAACACTAGAGCCTGCAGCAGGCTCAGTCGAAACAATGCCTTTCTTTGTGTTTTGTTTGTTTTTCTGCCTTTGAAAAGCCTGCACGCATGCCCCTCCCCTTTCTGTGCCGGGCGGGGTTTGTTTCTGTGGTAGGCGGGGCTTACTGAATGGTGTTGCTGTCGCTGTAAAACAGTGAGATGTTAAAGACTTGATTAAAGACATAAGAGCAGCGGCCTCATGGAGCCCATAGCATTTAGACAGTTGTAAACTGTCCCATAGCTCTGCTGTCTGCAGATACAGACCTGGGTCCAGGCCAGACCTGAAGGTCCGGATCAGACCCGGTCCAGAGGAGGGTCTAAAGGAGGGTCTAAAGGAGGGTCTAAAGGGACTGAGAGGACTCTTTCAAAGAGAGACAGACTCTAAGGACTAACATTTGTACGGAGGGGAAAAAAAGACTGATTTTCTGTTTGGATTTTTTGGTTTGTTTTATAAAAACTTGCATTTGCTTCAGACAAAAAGGAGATATTAAAATGAACAAAAAAGTGTTTACATACTCTACCTATACCACTATTATTACTCTTACCACAGCACCACCACCTCCATCACTGCAGGAGGGGCATCTGAACTAAACCAGGATTATTTCAGTTGAGTTTTCATTGTTTCTCTATGATCTGTTTTAAATCTACTCTTCATCAAACCCTGCTTTTACAAGGTCTACCCATTATCCACAGTTCGGATTATAACAACACTTCAAACAAGTGACGCAGACTTTACTATTGAACACAATGGACTCTCGGGTTTCTCAAACACTGGTCGCTGTCACCCCAGGAGTCCCTCACCTCTGCAGAACTCATACAATGCATAGACCTTGTGCTTTTATTGGTTGAAAGTAGTAGTATTGCTTGCAATAGAAAACATATTATCATGGCTGTGGGGGTGGGCGGGGTCGCTGTGAGTAACTTTTTTTTGGCTCGTTTCTTAAAGGGACAGCGCATTGTCATCAGTGACTTTAAGAGTAACAGTACTAGGTCAAAACTTTGATGTGGGTGTTTTCTCATTGATTGTGGGTCTCTTTTCTTTCTGTGTATGTGTGTGTTTACAAAAAGGGTGGGATGATCAATCCTGAATCATTTTCAAGGCGCAGACCGCGAAGTGAGTTGACACCATATGCTACAGATTTTCTTTCAATTGAGACAAAGTCGACAACGTCTTTTGGGTTTCTCTTTTTATTTTGAAGGTTGAGAAATTCCACTTATCCGTACATCAATATTAGTCTCAGAGAAAGTAATTTATGTACAGTGTTTATACGGTAAAGAATAAAAACCTTGAAATGAATGCGACTGTTTGGAATTCATTCATTTAAGCCTTTTATCAAGTAACAAAAACAGGCTCAATGTGATGGATAAATGGGTTGTTGCAGGGTGAATAAAGCTTCAAATTGCTTTTCTGCTGGCTTTTACAGAATGGCGCTCAAAAATAAAAGCATGCAGACTCGGTGTGTTTGTGATTGAACTTGTAAGTACCATTAACGGTGATAACGTCACCATTATTTAGTTTTTCCATGTAATAGAACTGTAAGGGGAAATACCACCACAAAAAAAGACAATGTTCTCTTGAAATGGAAGTGTGCACTGCCTCCCACTGACTGGTCATTTAGGCTCTGTCAAAATGCATTCACTTACATTATTAATGCAACACTTGGCTCATTCTTTCTCAGGCAGCACAGGGAGGATGGAGTCAGCCTGCAGGGACAATGGTAGGCTGTGGTTCTATGTGTTGAAAATACATCGGTGTTGATATTATAAAACAGTAGGTAGGTTTGACATAATTATTATTAGTTATTTTTAGTCCCTCCCTTTGCCACAACAGACAACATATGTTACATCATAGAACAGGGTCCGACAGTCAATTTGAAGCATTTCTCTTATTTTCTGAAATATATGGCTAACAGCTTTAAGTACAATGTGTGAGTAATGTTTACTAGTGCCACATCGACTGCACACAACACTGGATTATGAGCTGTTTTAGTAACACCTGCATTTTTCTGATAATCAAATCATTCTCGATATAATCCTTTTTACTGAGTACACTAATTCACTGTTATTTTACCCAAAAAGCTCATGTCTTTTTGTTCTCCAGACTTGCACATTTTTGGCAAAACTATCCTTTCTTCATGCTTGAGCAAGAGTTCAGCTAGTGTAGAGACTTTGGACCATAAGGCTTTTTGCAATAAGTCCCACATTTGGCACCAGCAAATATCCCCGGCTGATATAAGTCAAATTGTGCAATGAGGCGCTAAAATATTGCTAACGAACTGAACTGCCACCAAGGCCAAAGGCTCCTGTTGAAAAGGTCTGTTAAAACACATTAGGCTGTTTCTGCATGAATGGAGCAGGCTGCACTTTGATTTTTGAACACTAAACAAAGAGTTGAGGAAGAGGGGGGGACAAGGGACAGTCAGATCACATGGAGTAGTTGTGTTAGCCAAAGCATCGCTAAGGGAGGCTGGACTGACAATGCACGGTGGTGGGGTCAGAGGGGCGGTGCCAGGCTGGGAGGAGATGGAGCTGAAAATGACAAAATAATAATAAAAGAAATGTATTAAAGCTGCACTTCTTGAAAATGTTACTTTGTATTTGAGAAACAAATATTATTCAGTCAATTATTACAGCATAATAAAAAAATAAGACTCCTCTGTGGGCTAGTGAACTAATCTCACCCTTCCACAGGACACCAGTGCTCATACAAGTACAATATATCCAGATCTAGAATCTACCAGGAATAACGTAAGGGGCTCATGTTTTATTCACAGAAATATTTTAGTTAGTGTATGTTCATGTGTGAGACTGTGATAGAGGAAAGGGGAGTGCCTAATTCATTCACCATGTGTCAATTCTGACCTATGATAATTTCATCCAACCCTCCACAGAGTAGTGCAGACGTGACACTGTTTGAAACAGTATTGATACCAATCATAAGAGTCATTTTATGTATACATGTACCTTGATTAGCATTTTATCATGCAATATGTATTATTGTATAATAACATGGTAAAACGGTCAGAAGATATTGTAGTCTGTATATCTGTAAATTATTTAATATTTAAAACCGGTTTAAACCTGCAAACTATTTTATACACTCCCCTGACACAAACATATATTATATTAGTTAATGTGCCTGAATTAGCACAACAGAAGAACAGGAACAGGGACGTCTCTAGACTGGTTTGTTTGTGGTTGTACACGTGTGTATTCAACATAGGTTAGTACCAATCACTTAGTTAAGCCTGTGTTATTTATTGGAACGTAAAGTTTTTTTTTATAAATTGAGAAAAGAAAAAAAAAGACGCAAAGGGGCAACCAGCTCTATTTAGTTCATGTTTAACACAAAGGTCACGGATGAAGCAGAAGTCACTCCTTTACATTAGTCCTCGTAAGCTTGATCAGATCAGATTACTGAACATCAGAGAACCATCAATGACAGCCATAATGTAGAGAGTAAATTAACATGAACTGTGTGTGAAAAGTCCCTCTAAATAAAACTAGGCCTGTGCTGTCGTCCCCGACAGCAAGGTGTATATCTGCAAAATGGCCCCATACGTCTGCCCCAACTGTCACCAACGGGACCTTCATCAGACATTGTGTGATTTCTAAGGGTTTTAATATTGTTAACCAGCAATTAAGAGGCCTCGCCCCCAAAACATGACAAACATGGGAAGGGTCTATTTGGCTTTTTTGATTTGTCTGGATGTTTGTGAAGAATATTTTTGCCAAATTTTGAAAATTCCCTAAAATTACATCCTTCTTTCAGTCTATAGGGGGCACTATAGAGGTAACTGCCATCATATTAGTCAGATGTGTTCAGGGCCAGGGGGTAATTAGGTATTTCAGGTTTGAGCCTAATCGGGCAAAGTATGTGCACGTTAGAGGCTGTCAAATATACCTGACCTCCCAA
>JAVQKC010022010.1:0-17740 GCA_036025475.1 Philypnodon macrostomus | reverse complement strand
AGAGGCATTCTTTATTTGGCCTCTGTAATTTGCCTATGTGCATAAAATATACACCAGCACGGATCACTGTGCCAAAATTAATATGATTTTGTTTATGTTCAGCAGGAATAATGGCTCAAATAAGGTGCTTCAGGGCATTAGTTAGTTAATTAATTGTCATTAATCGTAGAAGTACCAAAATCAATGCAGTTCAGCATCTTTATGATATGTACCTGTGTGCAAAAGTTTAAACTGATCCGCCAATTAGTTTTTGAGTTATCGCGTTCATACGTAGGATCGAAGTCTGTAGAATGCCTTTTATGAGCTGAACACTGTCGACACTATCAATTCTCCACCACGCTTGTGTCTGCTGCTCACTCTCTGACTGCAGGCTGCTGGGTCACGCTTGCTACAGCCACTTTCTCCCTGCGCTCTACTCTACAGCTCTGTCAAACAGAGAAGGATGTCGGCCAAAACAGTTGTGCGATTAATCTGCGTTAATTGATCAATTGATTTTGCTAAAAGGCTTGTTGTTTTCCGCAACCCTAAAGCCCGCCTACGCATGGCAATACTGCCACGTGATTAGTTCGCACCACCAGTGGTGTCGATCAGACAGATCAGCGGGAGCAGTACAAGATGGAATCCAGCTTGCAGTGTAAGGTTAATGGTATAAAGGTATCTCACAATGGTATAAATACATTGCCCAAGAGAGAATCTTCTAGTTCATGGGTAAATGCTCTATTAATTTAGTCACAAAGCTCTGGTATCTAATGTTGTTTAAAAAAATTATTCAAACATTTATTATTTCTTTACCTCTTGATGTTGTTAGTTCATTTGGCTATATCTCACAATAGTTCACAATCTCTGCCCCCAAATTATCAAATGTAACATGAATGTTCATCACTGGTCCATATTCTAACTTTTTGGGGTATCGTGGTAGCAGACTATCAAATGATCCAGGTGAAAACATAAACTCAAAGGTAGCTTCAGCATTTGTTACTTCAAGAAAAATGCCACCGCAGCAGCAGAATGTTCATAATTCATTAGCCTTCCTTTGTGGTTTGTGTTTTTTGTTATTGGGGGCTGTCACCATCTGCAGGCAGTAACTCACCGGTGACCAGCTGTTGCAGTTTTCCTGAACCACATGTCCGTGGTCCACTCCACTCCCTGTCATGTTTCATCTCCACTGTGCTTTTAAATCTTTTATCACATTTCTCTTTCAAAGAACGCCCTCCTGTGTCCTAGATTTGTGTCCATGGCTGCTGTTATGACTGTACCGGAGATCAGAAGAAGCCGTAAGACCAGTGCAACTCTTTCAAACCCGGGACCGTATTTTGATGTTTATATGTGTTTATATGTGCTTTAATCTCTCCTGCTCCCCCACAGTGCATGCACCCTTCACTGTCCATTACTACTGGGCAGCTACTTGGTTTTGAAGCCTTGCCTTGAGTTTACGCAGCAGCAGATTTATAAATAAAGGTTATACTTCAGGACAATGGGGCAAAGATGATAAAACGGTAAGACAGCTGGAGATTAAAAGATTTATTTCCCAAGAATTACATGCACTGGCTCACAACAGAAGCTGAATGAATGACCACATGTCAAGGAAAATACGTCGCTAACTCTATCATTGTCGGAGTAAAGTGAACCAGGAAAAAAGAGGAAGCGTTCTGAAGAGGAACCTACAACGCTCCCGGGCTCCGAGCTTTCATCTTCATCAGATCATTATCCTAAATCCTTAACATGTCACAGAGTCAAGTATCTGTTCTTTTCCTGCATTTTCCGGATCTCTCTGGGGCGCACTATGCATTGATGCACACAGGGTCTCGTTAATTAAGATTGACAGCTCCCAATTGAGCACGTGTTTGAAGCGCAGAGCAGTGTCCCCCACAGCAGTGACAGTGAGTTATACTAGGCTAGAGACATTTCAAATAACGCATTCAATAAAGGACACAAAGAAAGGTAAAAGCACTTCCTCAATCAACATTCAAGTAAATAGGCAGAGGTGGGTAGAGTAGCCAATCATAATCAAAATAATGTTACTCAAGTAAAAAGTACTCATTCACATTATTACTCGAGTAAGAGTAGAAAAGTACTGGGTGAAAAACAGATTATCTGTTTAATTTAGTGGTAATCGGGCAAAGAATAAAAAATTAATAAACAGATTTTGATATTTTCAAAAGATAAACTAAAAACAATAAGACAATTAAAAAATTAAAGCACAAGGAACAGAATTTTCACATCATCACATTTTTCACATAAAGCTGTTCTTACATGACACACAGAGGTGGTAAAAGTACTCTTACTCTTTCTAGATTTCCAAGATTTTACTCAAGTAAGAGTAGTTACTTCAAAATATTATTACTCAAATAAAAGTACAAATTATTTTGCAGTAAAGCTACTCTATGGAGTACAATTTATTTAAAACATTACTAAGTAAATGTAACTGAGTAAATGTAACTGAGTAAATGTAACTGAGTAAATGTAACTGAGTACCCACCTCTGCATCTCTTCTTTATAGGCGTTCTAAAAAAATACCTATAAAGAAGAGCTGCATCATGGGACTTTACTCAAATACATCCTCTTGTAACTACATCAGATGTGTTCAAACATTGCTCTGGAAGTTGCACTCCTGTGGGATTTGTAAGTTTATCTCAAAATCTTATGAAACTTCCAATGATGTGGCCTTTTAGCAAAACATATATTAGCACCTTGGGGACACTGAAAAATGTATTGTATGCTGCTATATTTTCACAAAAAACATTCAAAATCACTCAAAGCTAATGTATTAAATTCATATCATTAAGCAGTTCTTGGCTACCTCAAAACAGTAGTTGCTTTGTGCTTGAGCCAATCATCTTCATATACTCTGTCCTCCCAGATTGATAATGTGTAGAAATCAGACTCCTTCACTTTTCAATGTGGCTTTTGCCAGGCTAACATTTTTTGGCCACGTCTCACATTTGGACTTATGCCAGCATACACATTTGATTTTATCTACAGAAGCTGATTAATACATATCTTTTCTCCATGTCCATAGAAACAGTAGATTATACAAATGCATGTGTGGGTGTGGACCAACATACAATATTAAGTATATTTAATTACAACTTCTACCTCGTCCCACTTTGACCCACTTTATCCCACTTTGTCCCACTTTATCCCACTTTGTCCCACTTTATCCCACTTTGCCCCACTTTATCCCACTTTATTCCACTTTGTCCCACTTTATCCCACTTTGTCCCACTTTATCCCACTTTGTCCCACTTTATCCCACTTTATCCCACTTTGTCCCACTTTATCCCACTTTGACCCACTTTGTCTCACTTTATCCCACTTTGACCCACTTTGTCCCACATTATCCCACTTTGTCCCACTTTATCCCACTTTATCCCACTTTGTCCCACTTTATCCCACTTTGTCCCACGTTGTCCCACTTTATCCCACTTTATCCCACTTTGACCCACGGTGTCCCGCTTTATCCCACTTTATCACACTTTGTCCCACTTTATCCAACTTTGTCCCACTTTATCCCACTTTATCCCACTTTGTCCCACTTTATCCCACTTTATCCCACTTTGTCCTACTTTATTCCACTTTAGTCCACTTTATCCCACTTTGACCCACTTTGTCCCACTTTATCCCACTTTATCCCACTTTGTCCCACTTTATCCCACTTTGACCCACTTTGACCAACTTTGTCCCACTTTGTCCAACTTTGTCCTACTTCATCCCACTTTTCCCCACTTTATCCCATTTTATCCCACTTTGTCCCACTTTATCACACTTTGTCCCACTTTATCCCACTTTGTCCCTCTTTGTCTCACTTTGTCCCACTTTATCCCACTTTGTCCCACTTTATCCCACTTTGTCCCACTTTATCCCACTTTGACCCACTTTGTCCCACTTTATCCCACTTTGTCCCACTTTATCCCACTTTGTCCCACTTTATCTCACTTTGTCCCACTTTATCCCACTTTGTCCCACTTTATCCCACTTTGTCCCACTTTATCCCACTTAATCCCACTTTATCCCACTTTGTCCCACACAACTGTGCTTTATGCCCTACATTTTGTCCATTATGATCTGTGTGTGCATGATGTGAACCTGTGTGTCATAAGAACAACTATTTATTCTGACAGGCTAACTTAAAGGAAATAATATTCACAAATCCAATGCTTTAACCACCCCTTACGAGACAGAAAACAACTCCACGTGTTATTTATGATGACATTTGGGGAGACTGGATTACCAGAGAGAGCCGGGCCAGAGCTCGTCATCAAGCACACCTGTCTGATTGGATTCACCTGTGGACAGTAACTCCAGTGAACACAGCCTACACCCAAACAGCTATCAACAATGTTCATCTTTGTGTAAGTAAAAGAAATAGATTCATCAACAATTGTAAGCCCAAATGTTAAGGTATGTTTCTTTATGCATTTTAGCTGTATTGGAGACTAAACTTTAACCATATATACATAGTGTGTTGGTTCATAATGATATCTGAAAAACCTCACATGGTAACTGTTAGGTGGCAGTGTAGAGGTGGTAGTAAATGACATGATTATTTTATAAACACTGTAAATGTATTAGGCTGCTTTCAAGTGCACGCTGGACAGTTCGGGTTGTAGAGTTCTCCGAGATGGCTACTCATTTACCTGATGTGTGTGGAAATTTGGGATCTGGAAATGTCAAAATGTAGTTCAATATCGTAAACTGGTTGTAGTCCCAACTGCCTGATATGTTGGAGGCTTCTGAGGATGGTTGTTACCAGAATTAAATGATTCTGAAGAGTGGGACTAAATCACTCTTTTTTTTAGCTTATTGAGCATAAAATAGACATTACTAATATTCAGTGATGTCACAACTCAAGCATTTATTTATCCCACTTGGTGAGGCGTTCATGTGCTCCTCCATGTTAGAATCTCATTATATACAGTAAAGCCACTTGAAAGGAGAATTAATGCATGTGACCACTGGCAAATCATGTTTTTTTTATTTCAACGCTAACCTCGCATAGCAGGCTAAGTGGTCTAGATTGTATTCAATCGTACATCGGCTACAGAAGACTTTACATAGACGATTGTACACTTCTATTTTGAAACTAGACAATGCAGTCAGTGTGGTGAAGAAAATGCTTGAATATTGGAAAATAGTCCCACAGAGAAGTCCAGTCCAGTGTACAGTAACTCTGTCAAGTCCAACAGTCAGTCATGTACAGGAGATGCATGTATAGAATTGGTCTACAATCTGATTTATTTAGAGTCCTTTTTTAGTTTAATATTTTAAAATACATGAATTTTCTCTTTGTGTTTTTAATTAGGTCTGTCTGACAAAATACACATTACATCACCTTTAACAGTTACTCGAGGAGTTTTGAAGTAACTGTACTCTCACTTGAGTAAAATCATTGGCTACTCTACCCACCTCTGGATTGAAATCAAAACCACTGTATTTTGAATGATGATACACTATTGATAAATGGTGATTAGACCTGTTTTTTTTTTGTATGTAGACATGGGGGTTAAGGGAATGCTTATATTAAGTACTTGGTTAATATACTGTACATGTGGGTTAGGGTTAAGGGTTAAGGATTATATTGTATTGTTGGGGTACAATATACTGTACCTGCATTCATTTCTATAGGTACGCACCCTAACTAATGAAATAATCCCACATTTACAACAAAGTATTTTTTAGTAGTTCCGATCAAAGGAAATTACCAGAAAGAGAATATTGAAAAACTTTTGTGACAGTTGTGAAATTGATCATGCACAATTTCAAATTTGATACGAGTCTTCTGGATTTTAGAATTTCTGTAAACAAAAAGCATAGAAGAAATTAGTGGATGAGTAAAGAAAAAAATGCAGCTAATAAAAGCCTGCTGTAAATATAGGATGTCTATTAATGACATACTTTTTGATCCTTTAAAACCCCATTGAATGTGTGTGCACTGTAGAAGCACTTCTATTGTATTCTGATGAGAAGATTTTAAAACTAAATGAAGAATGAATTTGAATGACAATTTTGATATGCGAGAAAAAAATAACTGTGTTGCAGGTGACATCACAACAGTCTATAGCCCTATATATTTGAGTGGGAGATGATGGGGCAGGAAAATGACTGTTGATAATCTGCAGATGTTGTGTGTGGTTGGATACATACAGGGGGGTAATGGACCTGGTCACTTATAAAAATGATCAGAAATAATGGTTGGATTTTTTTTATATTATATTTCTAAATCCTGTATAGTTAATACAGAATTCTGGCCCCTGTCCCCCATCTGAGGGTGTGACATAATCATCACATAGAACCTGAAAACAACCAATAGTAGAAATAGAAGGTTCAATTATTATGAATTGTTGATTGACATAAAAAAATTAAAACTAGACTAATGGTGGTAGATTTTCATGTTGGCTGGTTACATTTTTACTCCGACAGTTTTGCATATACCCATTTCCAAGTTATGTATATGTGCACCTTTCTTTGGTATAGGCTAGTGATTTTTATTTAGTTATTTATTTATATATGTAAAAAAATGAAATGGGAGGTTCAGTTCAGTCACATTGAGATTGTGACAGTTCTCTCTATCCATTTATAACTCCATATTGCAGCCTATTCTCAGTGTCCTGCCGAAACCCCATATGAACCCTTGTATGTGTGTGTACAGTAGATACAGTATAACACCAGACAGAGCGAAGGAGAGCAGCAGCAGCAGCAGGAGGAGGAGGAGGAGGGACCCAGCCAGCCAGCCAGCCGCTCACCTCTGCCTCCACAGACAGCCCCCTGTAGGTGTCTCACTTCGGCAGCGTTTGCGTCTGCAGCCGGCTGCTCCTGCCTGCCTGCCTGCTCCTCTTCCAACTACTCCTCCGTCTGCTCTGTGCTGGCTGTGTATATGCTGTGTTTGCCTTGACGTCAGCGCCGTGTTGATTCGCTCCGGAGCCCGAGACGAAACGAGCCAGTGTAGTGTGCGTGCGTGAGAGAGCGGGCACTGCGAACTGCCTCTCCGCCACACTTATTACTACTGCCTGCCTTTTTTTTCTCCTGTGGAAGCTATACCCCCGTTTTTACCCTGCGGATTTCCCCCCACTCCACGCCAAAAACTCCCGCAACGTGGGTGAGTATTCGCCGATCTCCTCCGGTGACAAGTGGCAGCCCGTGTCTTTTTTCTAATTCTTCTTTCTGCTTGCTCTCCTTCACCATGTGTGCGTGGATCTCGCTCGCGTTTGTCCCCACGCAACCTCCCGTTCGCGTCTGGGAACTTTTCCGCTCGTGGCAACTTATAGTCGTTCCCCCTTCCACGCGTGCGAACAAGTGCTAAGTCTGTTGTTTCCCACGCGTAAGTTGACTAATATTAGGATCAAGCCCCCTTTCCACGGTGCACATGTTTAGTATGCCGTGGGGCGTCCGCGAGGTCCGTGGGGGGGGGGGCTTCGCGTTTTCTCGCCGTGACGCTCTTGTTTATTATGACTTAAAATCTCGCACACGTTTCCTCGCTTCGCCTTCCAGACGCGCTGACATCACGACCCCCGAGATATTCTGGGGGGACAAGTCTACTCTTCACCGCGCGTGCACTGTACCGACGCACAGTGACAGCACGCACGTCCAATACGACTCCAAACAAAAGTCCACCTGTGCGTTGAATGTGAAGCACGTTGCCGGTGGCTCCTGCGATACCTAGACTTTGGGTGGTGGGGGGCTGGGGGGGGGTCGCCTATATTTATTTTTTTGCTCTGCGCACGGCCGTCTGTCTGCCTCTTCCCTGTGCGCGAGAGAGTGTAGTCATGTCTGGAATATTGAGCGCTGTTTATGGTTGTTGTGGCTGCCGTTGCTGCTGAGCCACGGCGGACAAACTCGTGATCCTCTGCCGCCCCCCCTCCACCACCCCATTGATTCCCTGTCTTTACACCCGTATTGTCTTCCCCCTCCGTTCATTTCCCGTTTATAACGATCGCAACATGTTGGATAATTTGTCTGCGTCGCTCGTCTAGGCGCACGGACGAACATCCCCCGTCCCCCCCACCCCTGTATTTGGGTTGTATCATTCGAAACGTAGCCTTTAACAATCTTAACTAAAAATAAAAATAAAAACAGTAACTTCTTCTTGTCCACGGCGCGCAACAAGCATCGATCTCACACCGTGCGGCTGCAAATCGCTACTATTGGCATGAGGAAGGGAGGGGGGCTCGTAAGAAAAGAGACTGCGCGCTTTTTAGGGTTGACCTCTGCAGACTCAGTGAAGGCTTTTCGCGTAGCGTCGATTCTATCAATGTGACGTACAGTCCTGGAGATAATGTGTCCCAAAACAGACGCGGATTCACCCCCTATTCCCAAACAAAAGCGGGGTTTGTGTCCTCCCCTCTCCTGAGTTTGAAGCGCAATGTGTGAGGATCGCCGTGTCAAATATGAGATTGCAAACCGATCTCAGATGTGATCCGTAATGTTTCGCTCAAAAGTAGAGGACGCCGTCTGCCCCCCTCCTGCGATGGCAGTCAATGGTCTAGTGTTGGGTTTTCAGATTATTTCAGCTCTGACCTCTTGTTAGTTAGTGCAAAAATCAAGGAGAGCGACGCGCAGGCTGGTCTGCGAGTATCGTCTGGTCTGGGTGACAAATATGATGTCTGCATAATCTCAACAAATCGCACAGCAAACGATTTCTTTATTTACTGTGACGCGAGATCTGAAGGCACGGATTCAACACGCATCATCGAAAGTCATGATTGTCTGATCGATGGTGGCTGTCTATAACCCAGACACTTCCCACATTTGGCAGATTCCCGTGTCTCGAACGTGGAAGTCTTTTAGGTCTGTGCATATTCCATTGTTTGGTTTAAAGGGGTACCATGCAACTTTTTTATATATATTTTTTTATCTGATAGTGTATGAAGCTTCCTTGACCGCCCCCATGTGAATAGGGGAAAAAAAAGCTTTGCAAAAATGAGTGCCCCAAACCAGTGTCTCTAGAACAGAGGAGGGTAGTACTCAGTTATAGGATAGTTAGAGGATGTATTTTAGTAAAGTCCCATGATGCAGCTCTTCTTTATAGGTATTTTGTTTAGAACGCCTATAAAGAAGAGATGCAGAGGTGGGTACTCAGTTACATTTACTCAGTTACATTTACTTGAGTAACTTTTTAAAATAAAGTGTACTCCATAGAGTAGCTTTACTGCACAATACCTTTTACTTTTACTCGAGTAATAATGTTTTAAAGTAACTTTACTCTTACTCGAGTAAAATCTTGGAGATCTAGAAAGAGTAAGAGTACTTTTACCACCTCTGTGTGTGATGTAAGAACAGCTTTATGTGAAAAATGTGATGATGTGGAAATTGTGTTCCATGTGTCTTAATTGTTTAAAAATATTATTACAATTTTTAGTTTATCTTTTGAAAATATCAAAATCTGTTTATCTTTTTATTTTTTTGCCCAATTATCACAAAATTAAACAAATAATCTGACATTACGCTCAAACAGTTACTCAGGCCGTTTTTTCACCAGTACTTTTCTACTCTTACTTGAGTAATTATGTGAATGAGTACTTTTTACTTTTACTTGAGTAACACTACCCACCTCTGCTCTAGAAGTCTTGGGCCAGGACACTTGACTCGCAAGAAATCGAAATTGCTCTTTAGACTGGTGGAAGCTGAATGGATAGATGCAAACCCAATGCAGCCCTGGTGTTTGGTTGGGCTGGCTGGGTTAGGGTGAAACTGCATTAGAGTCTATATATGTGTTGCATTCTTTCTGTGTTCTCTAAAACTGTAGGGGAAATCCATAGAGGACAAAGTTGCATTGTCCCCCCCCCACACACACACCCACACACACAAAAAAAGTAAAAAAGTAAAAAAGTGAGCAGACCAGTTCCAAACCAGACTTTTAGGATGGACTTTCATTTATGTAACCGGTAGTTGTGCTTCCATTGTTGGGTTTGACCATTTCTTTCTAGATGCAGCTCATATGTTACAGTTAAAATGTGTTTGTTTTGTGATCCGTCCCCTTAGAACGATAAGGTTCTATTTGAGTTCTGATTTCTTTTGAGGAAATCCACTTTGGGTTTTAGCTCAGTCGGCGGAGCATTCGGCGTTTGAGGCGTTCGTCCCGGTGTCATGGGTTCGAGTCCGGCTCACGGCAGTTTGCCAAACGTCGATCCCCACTCGCCTCCCTCGTTTCCCGTTAAGTCTACTGTCAATTCAAGCCAAAAATGGCAAAAAAAGTCAAGGCTCTATATTGCAGATAGAACTTTATATTTTTTACTTTACAAAACACTTAGGTATCCAAATAGAGGCATGTGTAAATAACTCAATTTTGCCATTCTAAGGGGACAAAATTGTACAGTCTTTTAAACATGGTATGAAATCGATGTTTTAATGAATGCCCAGAGCGCCGGGGATTCATGTTGTCAAACCTTTCACATTTGCACTGTATTACAATCACTGTTTACTGCTGACATAACAGCGCAATGTAGCACATATATGTACATAGTCTTTAACATTTGATTTATATATATATATACACACTTTGCATGCCGAACTTTATCTTCAATTATTTATCTATTTTTATTTATATTTTATTGTTTGCATCCAGTCCGGGTAGCAATGTAAGAATTTCATTGTGCACTGAAACATGTTTCCTACTGTGCATATGACAATAAACACTTTGAATCTTTCTCCACCTAACAGACAATCTATATACATATAGTTTTCATGGTTCTGTGTTTTGTTTGATGCGAATGACAGTTGTTGGAGCCTTGACCTGTTGTGAAGTTTTTTTTTCTTTTTCTTACAAACACAAGAAGCCTTGCACTGTCTGGTTGAATGCTTGAAGAGTAGTTATCCCTGAGAAAGTGGAAGGAGTATTTCGTTTTTGGACAGAAATCACAGCACATATATGGCCTATTCGTTAGGAAGATTTGAAAGAAAAAAATGTAATGATTGCTGTTGCTTCAGGACATTTAGGAATCTGGACGGTATATTGAATGGAAAAAAGCCTAGAATTCATATTTAAAACATTTACAATAGTTTTGTTTTGAGGAGAATCTCTTTAATACACATTTTTAACAGCTCGCCATTTAGTTTTGAACACTTTTTGAAGCAGGTATAACATTGATTTCTAAATGCTCCAGCGGCACTCAAGCCCCAAATGTGAATGGCTCTTTCGATTCTTGGCGTTTTTGAAGTTTTGTCAAAAGGATTTTTTTTTTTCTTTTTTTTTTTTTCTTTTTGAAAGATTTAGTGAAATTAGATCTTTGGGGAGATTCTTTTTCAGAAATTCCAGACAAAAATGCCTTTTGTGATTCTTGGTCAAGTCTTTGATATTGTTCACAGTTCTTTTCTTCCTCATTCGGAAAGTGTTAGTGACAACCTGTTGTGAAAGTGTGCTACAAATGTAAGAGAAAGTCAGCTGGACACTCCCTTCACGTGGACAGAGTTGTAGCTATATAAATGGTTTGCTGCAGTGATGCTAACTTTGGTTTGGTTTCATGCGAGATATAGCCATATAATGTTATGATGTAATTAGAATTAGAATTTATCGACAAAAGGAGTTATCGAGAAATTGACTTTTTACTTTTGTGGAGACACGCTACACTAGGCTCCTCCTAATTGGCTATTTTTAAGCACACATGCTCCGTGATCTGACCAATTGGGTTTAATAGAGTTAAAAGTGGAGCAGTTAGAAATGGCTCATCTAGTTAAAGATGACAGACATAATGCAATTTGTTAATGAAATGTCACAAGCAGAGGTGGGTAGAGTACAGTTACTCCAGTAAAAGTAAAGAGTACTCATTCACATAATTACTCAAGTAAGAGTAACATAATTTGGCCAAAAAAATCACAAAGCTGTTCTTACATGTTACTCAAGTAAAAATATTGTGCAGTAAAGCTACTCTTAGATGTACAATGTATTCAAAAAGTTACTCAAGTAAATGTAACTGAGTACTACCCACCTAATTACAAGACTATATTTGTTATGCAGCCTAGTCTAAGTCTGTCTCTTTATATTATACATTTATCTACTACTTTTTTAATAGTAATGTAAAAATACTTTTTGAATTCACAGTATGCATGGATATAGCAACAGGTTGTCTGTCATTAGGTCGTTCTTTGTCAGTCTTTCAAAATGAATATTTAGGGTAAGCACCTATAACAGCCCATGTGACTTTTTCAACATATGTCGATAAAAATCAAAGAAGAATCATGAGAATTGGCTTATACAGTGATACATTTATGCTCTGCTCATCAGTCATTTTTACTGTAACAATTCAATGTTCATACTTTTTCATACTTGTTTACTTAAAAATAATGTTATTAAGTTTTAGTAAATTATGGTGAACACTAGATGAATTGGATGTACAGTGAATGTGTAGTTAAAATGTTCTCTGAAGACACTGACAGCAGTAGTTTAGTGTGTAAGACAAAAAACACACTCAACAAAAATATTGATGTATCTCAAATCGTGATATATTATTACCATATCACCCATCCCTGTGAGAAGACTATTTTCAAATCTAAAAGCAGATGATTATTTCTGTGGAAAGATTGAAGAAGTCATACATTTTCAGCACTAATATCAAGGTAACGATATCAGCCTAAATATAGTTGTTATGGTTCTCAGACCTTACATGCTACCAGCTTGACTTTTTACATTCTTACTCGCATTGTGACTCATTTAACGCCTATTGCATTTGGATAGCCAGAAAGAGGTTGCATATCATTTTACAGTTCTAACAATGCATTATTATTTTATTTTTTTTAGAAAGATTATTTCAGAAATAGATTATGATTTGTTCAGATCACTTCATTTCCTCTTGCATTATGTATTATCTGTATTTCCTTTTCATAGCCATAACCCTATACATCCGTCTATACATCCCATGTCCACAAAATGAAGCCTTTAAACATCCACAGATTCCTCCTGTTAAGTGGCCCAGTAACAGGTTGCATGCTTTCGAATAGGCCATTTAAAAGCCTAATAGACATTTGCATAGCCGGGACGAGCCGACATAAAATATAATGATGTGACAGCGAGCAACATGTGCGTGCCATCTCCAGCCCGCAGCCTGTTTTCTTTGTGTTATTAGCCACTGTATAAGGAGCAGGTTCACCACTGCAGCCCCTTGTGTGTTGTGTGTGTGTTGTGTGTGTGCGTGTGTGTGCGTGTGTCTGTCTGTCTGTTTGTGTGTATGTGTGTGTGTTGCGCTTGCTTTCCTTCCAGCCCTTTTTCTGGCCACGGCTCCCCTCTTCTCTGTGATGGGAATACTGAGTAAGATGCTGTTTAATTTCAGAAAGGCTGCTTCTTTGTGCGGCAGACGGCAACGAAATTAGGAAAAAAAAACTCTAGTGTTCAGACTGGTTTAAGCAGCGGTCTTCAATAAAGACATCTATTTTATTTATTTTTTTCGTTCCATGACATATGTGCCAGTGATTGGTATGCACGGTGATGCCCCACGGGCGCTTCACAAATTGTCTCCCTTCACCAGTCTACAGTCAATACGCCGCTCGTTTTCAAAGAACAATGCCAGAGTGTTTACCATTCCCGAAGCGTGTTTACAATTTCGAAAACTTGCCAGCTTAACCTTGAGATGGCCAGATTGTAAATGCTACTGAATTACTCTCAATGTATACAGTGTGTTTTTTATTTTTTTTCTCTCTGAATCGCATTGATAAAATTGTTTGGAGAATGAGACATGACACCGGGCTGTGTCACTAATGCATTGTAGGTGAGAAATAGAAGTGTTTTTGAAAAGATCTCATTCACATTTTATAAAGAGACAACTGCAACAGTTTGTCATCCAGAGTTTTTTAGTTTTTTACCATAAATGCTTGGATTGTTGGTTAAAGTTGTAATGTGTTACTGAGTTGCTGTGAGTATTGTCAAAAGTATCAAATGCCCAAATACTGAAAGTTGCGTGTATGTCATATGAAAATTCCAACAAAAGTTACATTATTTTAGAATGAATTAAGATGATTATATGGCTTCATATAATGTTGAACCATAATTTAAATGCCACAACATTGACAGCAAAGCAATGATGTGGACAGTGGCCATATGAAGACTGACTATTGTTGACTGATATTAGCATTTTGAAATATAAAAAAGTGTCCTCCAATGAAATAGTTCTCACACCAAGTCCCACCGCAGACATTATTTGGCTCTTCAAGTACTGTTTTATTGGACTGAAATCAGAACTCGTATAGGTCCAACCCAAGTGATTAAATTGTGATTATGCAGACAGATATATTATTAAAAAGGTCTAAATTTGGACTAGGGAATAAAGGCACCAAAAGGACCAAACCACATCTTTATGGGTCTAAATCAAGTCTAATTCTGGTCTAATTCAGATTAAAAAGAATTTCCCCCAGAGACTTGAATTGCATAAGACTCCCAAGTACTACCAACTGTACCCGTACCACAGTTTGAGAACCACTGCCTGTTTCAATGACTGTACTGTGAGCTTGTACAAACCCATCTTCAAATGCGCTCATGATTTATAGATGTGTGTCTAGACCAAAATGCCTTATTGTTGTAAACACTGTTGTTCAGTGCATCAGAATTCACCAGGCTCCCTCTCCATCTCTCCACAGGTTTTCGCCTTGTTTACACCGTTAGCGAGAAGCACTGCTGAGCGGAGCAAAGCCGAGCCTCATGAGTGGGCCTCGCGCATCGCTTCCACCACAACAACGACAGCATCGCCGCCGCCATGGACTTAACTAAAATGGGCATGATCCAGCTACAGAACCCCAACCACCCCAATGCCCTGCTGCACAAGGCCAACCAAATGCGGCTGGCGGGGACCCTGTGTGACGTGGTCATCATGGTGGACACCCAGGAGTTCCACGCCCATCGCACCGTGCTCGCGTGCACCAGCAAAATGTTCGAGATCCTATTCCACCGGAGCAGCCAGCATTATACCCTGGACTTTCTATCGCCAAAGACCTTCCAGCAAATTCTCGAGTACGCTTACACTGCCACGCTCCAAGCCAAGGTGGAGGATCTGGACGACCTGCTGTATGCCGCCGAGATACTGGAAATCGAGTATTTAGAAGAGCAATGCCTAAAAATTCTTGAAACGATCCAATCTTCAGATGAGAATGACGCAGAGGTGAGTGTTAACGACGGCAGCACGGAGGAGGACGACGACCGCAAAGGCCACAAGAACTCCAGAAAGCATTCCATGGAAAGCCACTATCAGCAAGTGTCCGCCATGTCCGCCATGGTAGACCAGAGCCCCTCAGTCTCCACGTCCTTCGGAGTCTCCGCCCTGAGTCCCACCAAAGCGGCCGTGGACAGCCTGATGAGCATCGGCCAATCCCTCCTCCAGCAAGGCTTCACCAGTGAGCAGCTAATCCACGGCAACTCCCACCACCTCATGCCCGAAATCAAGACCGAAATGATGCAAGTGGACATGGGCGGCAACGGTCACCCCTCGGACAGCCCTCACAACATGGAAGCGTCCAACGGAGAACGAAGTGGCGAAGACCGGAATAGAGACGGCCCGGGTACACCCACAAGAAGCAGCGTCATCACCAGCGCCAGGGAACTCCACTACGTACGGGACGACAGTATAGGTGACCATCAGGTGGAGGTCAGCCAAATGGGGCTCGAAGCTATGGCCGGGATGACAGAGAAGCACCTGGCCTCGCTCTACGCACTCCCGACCAATCACAAAGTGGAATCCATGATGTCAATGCCGGCTTCCATGGCTGCGGCGCTGCCCATGTCCCCCGCGTTGGCGATGTCTATGGACTTCAGCGCATACGGGGGTCTCCTGCCGCAGAGCTTCATCCAGAGAGAGTTCTTCAGCAAGCTGGGCGAGCTGGCGGTGGGCATGAAGCAGGACCACAGGAACCAACACGAGCGGTGCAACGTGTGCGGGGTGGAGCTACCGGACAACGAGGCCGTAGAGCAGCACAGGTAGGATCTCTTCATTCACGTTTTAAGGTTTTTACAAGAGGGGTATTTTTGACTGTGTTGCACTTTTCACCATCGCTTCAAACCAGTTCAGTGGAATTCACATACATCCCAAGACGTATACTTGTCACAAAGAGCTAGGGATATTGTACTTTTGGGGTGAAATAGCAGTGATTTTGCAACATTACATGAAAAAATGGTATATCAGTAAAACGAAGTGATAGTAATCTATAGGGTATAGGCTAACTGTTTGTGACTAGTATTGAGATGGACAATGTACAATGCACTAAGATTCCACCATTTTTTTTGATTGAGCGGCAATTAGTAAACAGTACATAACGGAGATAATGGACATGTATCCTTCATACACAATGCATCCACCCAAGTGTTTTCAACAGTTCCCTCACAATACCCCTCTACACACTATCACAATGCCTACATACATTTACATTTCCTGCCTGCTTACTTGGCCTTGGGTTGCTCCTATTGCTCACCTTAAATAGTTATCAAGAGGGAAATAACTGTGGCGTACGTGCAATATGTAAATACGGAACATCCATTGTGAGCGTCTGGCAGCTTTCGTCTCATCCTTTTAATAGCAACACCCAGGTGACTGCTTCTAAATGACTGTCTAAGGCAATTAGCTACACTTTGCCAGATATAAGTAGCAGCTAGCAAATACTTACCAAAGTGGTGCTCTTTTATCCAGGACACCCCCCTCTTGTACTATAACATGGATGTGACAGCATGGCAGTTTGTCTAAGTTGGTGGTTGCAGCTCATTTGAGAATATGAATCGAAGGACTTAAGTGTTTGAGAATCTTGTCCGTGCTCTTTCCCTATCTCTTTCATTGTGGTCTCGAAAAGCAGCGTGTGGCTCGCGAAGTGTCCTTGTGCAGTGTGTAGCCGCTCTCTCTGAATTTAAAAAAAAAAGAAAAAAAATCGACTTGTTTTGTCAAGGAAGTGGCGTTGTGGACACTTGAAAGAGTGTTAAAATGTGTCTGGCCTTCAACATCAAGTACTTATTCAAAAGGTAGCTTAGATGAGTTCAAATGTTTTATTCAATACTTTGATAGCTAATTGGTTCATTGCAACATAATCTCGAGACAAATTTCTATTTCCGTGTAGCACACACTTGCATTAACTGCAGGTTCGAAAGGTTTCTTTTTTTAATAAAAGTTTTCGTAAAAATCCCCACAAAACTAAGCCTGGTACAATTGTCTATATCCATCGCTCCCGTCTACTTCTCCAAACTGTGTGTATGACGAGCAACAGTTCAATACTTTAGCCAAACATTTAAACAAAGTCTTGCCATGTTTAAAGTCAATCCTGAGAACGCTCTGGAATGTGAAATGGTTGCCAGTGTTTCAAGAGTTATTTCGTCAAGTCGCTCAAGCTGGGAAATGGTGTATCAAAGGAGATTTCCAAAACCGTTTCATGCATTGATCTCGCCGCGTCGCCTCGTAGCATACTAATGGGTTAATTTAGCCGGGCCGATACGCCAACACGACACTGCTTAATATTGTACCCGGCGTCCCGACCGCCTCCCCGAGTGTAGGAATCAAACATTGCATCACCACCGTCTGCTCTGCCGTCAGCACATGAAAGCCTAGATGGTAGTCTCAGATGCATAATCAGGGTTCCCACGCACGCAGCCTGGAAAACCGGGTCAGTTCGATGTCCAGTCATGGGAAGGGCATAGAAAACGAAACCACCCTCAATGACTTGTTCATTTGTTTGTCATTATATCGGCGAAAACAGCGTGTCGCCGATATTATGGAATCACGTCGGTGCGCGTCCGCGTCCGCGTCCGCGTCCGCAGATCCTAGCTGTGAACGCGATAACTCAAAAACGA
>JAVQKC010022003.1:0-11122 GCA_036025475.1 Philypnodon macrostomus | reverse complement strand
GCAATTCCAACTCCTGACTCGCCACGGGGGCGTGTGTCTGCGAGATGCTTTTATACCAGAGCCGCAGTCTGTGACGTCGGCAAGAACCAAGATGTACCGTTGAGACCAACAGGAAAATTCAACTGCAGTAGCTACTGTTCAACCCAAAGAGGGCAGCACTAAGACGGTTTTAGACCAAAGTTTGCCGAATATAACAAGTTTACATGAAAATTTCAAAAATTGCACAGTAACATGAAGACAGCACCAGTAGAGACCCATTTAGACAGTTTATCAGCAAAAAAAAAGTGTTTTGGGGTTTAGTTACTCTTTAAAATTCAGGGAGGGGGTAGGTTGCTGTTGGAGTGCACTTAGCAGACCAAGTACTCTAACCTAGGTGCCCTTGCTTCTACCTGATGCAGTCTAAACATCCCCAAACCCAGGATTGAGGAGTGTCTGGAAAGGATGGGAGGGGACGGCTTCCTGTGTTAAAGAACAATGATGTAGTGTCATGGAGGAAATGTCAAAGTCAGAATAGTGCACATACCTTAGGCTCTCATAGGAGGAGCTGTGGCTGTCTGTAGGTATTGTTAGCATGACTGATTATAAGACAGCAGTCTGGAGGTTTGGGCAGGGCAGGCCAGGCCAAGGCTAATGCTATGTGTCTGGGTGAGGGAGACAAGAAACGAGGGCTTGGAGTGGGGCATTTTCACCGGAGGCACCTAGGCTGACCTCACCAATGCCAGAGCTAAAAGAGATGATCTGGTATTAATTAGTCTGTAATATATCTGTGCATAGTAAAGTTGGTATACATTTCCTTTCTCTGGAACTAGCAAAACAAATCTGGCCAAGCATTTGTTGGAAGTGGGGCAGCCTATATGTAATGCTCTGTTTATCTGGTTGGTTGAATAGTTAGACAAAAAGTTGGACTAGGTAAAATGTCCCAAAAAATATGATATACTCTGTGAAATGTAATGGTGTTGACAGTGTCCGGGCAGAGTTTGAGTTGTGTTTTTATGAAATCCTTGACTAGTTCCTCAGGGTCATCCTGTGGGTTTTCTTGTATTCCAGAGAAGATTAACTTGAAACGCATACTTGCATGATTTGTTTAGTTCTTTAACCAAGTCCAGTTTGTCCAATAATGATTTGACTGTTGTTTGATATTTGGGGTTTGACTGCCCGAAGGATTGTATGAGCGTGTGGGCAAATTCAATGCTATTGTGTAATTCTGTAAGTTCGTTGGGGCCTTTTCTGTGTGGAGTTTGCATGTTCTCCCCCGTGCCTGCGTACATTTCTACTAAAAACATGTACAATAAGTTCCCCATTGGGGCCCGGATTTGCCTGAAATAGAAATTCTTAATCTCGGTGGGACTATCCTGGGTAAATAAAGGTCTGTACTTTAGACGGGCCATTTCTCCTAGCACATGCATGTCTTTGGACGATCCATTGTAACGGGCAGGGCATGTAGACACCGTCCAGATTTCAAAATGCCACCTAGAATTTGAACTTGGCACTTGAAAACATCCTCTATACACGTTTATCTTCAAAAGCAACTCTTAGTCATGTCCTGTCAAGTTATTGACTCTGTCTTGGTACAGTATGGTCCCTGTAACGATGTGGTCTCGGTTAGTGCGGTCTTGCCAGCAACACTGCTTACAAGTCCAAGCAGCTGGAAGTGGTCATGCGGATATATTTGTCCACTTTGTTTCCCAATCTTATCAAAATGGTCTGTGGGGTGCATCTACCTATCTTGGACTTAGGGTAGGGAGTTCATCCTTACCATGTGTTGAAAAGTGCATGGCAAAAGTGTGTATGTGTAATTCTGTGTCTGTGTGTGTGTGTGTGTGTCCCAGTGTCTTGTGGTTGTAATGTTTTTACAGCTGGATTGTTGAACATTGAATCAGCCATGTCCGGGTCTCGGGCATCGGAGCGTGTGTGTATGGTGGAAGAGAACGTTCCCATGTACAGCCATTTTGGTTCAAGCTTTTATGTTGAAATTATACTCTTGCACACACGGCACAGGTGCAAGGTTAAAAAGTCAATATAACATGTGGTGAAGGTAATGACTTTGATGAGGATTTCCAGCCAGGTGCGCGTGATGGTTGATGGCTTTTGATCCCGCCATCAATAACAAGCTGTGGATTACATTTTGTCATTTCATATTTTCTTGAAGTTGAAAGGTAACACTAGATTCACCCATGTTTTTGTTCTTGTCTCTAGTTCTACCTCCAGTCGCGGTTCACATGGCGCGGCGCTCGACTGCTCCGCCCGCTGCTCCAGTTCACACTCCTGATGATGGCCTTCTACACCGGGCTGTCACGTGTCTCCGACCACAAGCACCACCCCACTGACGTCCTGGCGGGATTCGTGCAGGGAGCCCTGGTGGCCTACTGCATAGTAAGTACACGCTCATACATACATAATACTAAAGATTTTTATATTTTCCTCTATTTGGCCATTTGTTTTATTTGACTCATTGTCAAAACTTTAGCAGCTCAAACATACATTGACAAGCTTTGTTTTTATAGAACAATATTAATTCTGTGTTAAGGGTTACAGGACTGGAGCCAGTAGGTGGGGTACAGTCTAGTTAGTTGAAGGGTTCACATAGAAACATGACAGAAATCCATTAAGGGGTGAATGTCTTTAGGCTGCGGGATTGTAACTTGGGAAGGACATACAGACTCCACTTAGGTAGTGGTTATTTTGAAACTACAAAATCTTGCTGAGAGGCAGAAGCACTAACCACTCTGCCACTAATAAAGGGATGCATCGTTACTGGTATTGGATTGGACATTGGTGCCGATCCAGGCCTACAAGCGGAATCCATAGATTGGTAAATGTGGCCAATACTGGAGTTGATATAATTTATTTAACTTTATCCAAATTATCAGCAGATGACAGTTTCTTGCATACATGCACCATACTTACAATAAGTGGAAATGCAAATAAGCAATCAGTAAGTTGCCCCTTTTTCATTACTCAGCCCTACTAAGCCTAGTTTAGCCTGGTGTTAACACCTGGAAGCGGTACTATTTTAGTACCTGCTTCTCCCTGGTTCCAAGTGAGCCAAGCTGATGCTAAAAAAGATTGCCTGCCACTGATAGGCTGGACTGTTGGCTCAAGTCATTGGCTGAGAGGTGTGATGTCCCGCCCACATTAAGGGGGTACTTTTTTGTAATCGACAACAATTGAGTAGAGTAAAGCCAAGTAGAGCCAAGTAGGGCTGATTAGGTACTACTGGAAAAGAGGCAAAGATCCTGGTATCGGGACTGAAAAAGTCTGATCGGTGCATCTCTAGCCACTAATTTAGCTAGAAATACACCACTGAACAACTCAGTGAGCATGTCCACATAATGCCAGGAGGCAAAGCCTTTTTTAAGGGTGGAGCATAAATGGGACACAAGGCTGACCATTACAAAATTTTCCACTAATATCAAATAGGACACTTTAGTATGCCAATGCTACGTCTATACCATTGGTCTATCCAAAAGTGGCGTCTGACTGATGGTACATGCGCTATGCTAGAAGACATGGCAACATAAAACCTTGTTGTAAGTAACCTCTGGCCATCTTCCACATCACTGGGCTTTTTCACATTAACTACAGGCATTAGAGTGAGGAGAATCTTATTCTCCCTAATAAGAAACACATTGCTTGGAGCCAGTCTTTGGGGTTCTGTGGGTTTTTGTGTGTGTGTCTATGTGTAAATCCATACTCTACTTAGGACTTACTTCTGCGACATATCGTAAGAGTCGCTTGCCAGATGATTTTCGTAACCTTCATCATTACAGTGGGCTAGATGGAGCCAAGGAAAATTAAGTTTGAGACTAGAGTAAAAACAGGGAACAGGGGGTGTGAGGAGGAGACTTTATGCTCTATAGTCTTTGAAAACCAAGAATGAGCTTGTTCATTATTTTGGAGATTTTTATTTGGTGGGGCTGCTTCTATCGGCTCAGCGGGCAGTGAAAGTAAGTAACCTTACCACATGATCCAAAAAACAAGAAAGCGTAGCGCATTAGATTCATAAAAGTCTAACAGGCCTTAGTAGTGGCGCCTAGACAGACCTTGGCAAATGCACAACATCGAGACCATAAATGCAAGGATTATTGGGAGGTTGGAAAGGGGACCAGGAGCTTATGTCAGGAAGTAGCATAAAATGTACAATATATGGCAAATTTATCACAGGATCTGTTTTACAAAGGATTGTCTATATAAATGGTTCTCCAACGTTTCACACCAAACACTACCTCCAGGTCTAAACTAAGTCTAGATCAAAACTAGGTCCAAACCACAATATAAACAATTTAAACAAGACAATATAAAAACCCTTAGAAATCACACAATGTCTGATTAAGGTGCCCATTGGTGCCATAGCAGTTGTGGCAGACGTAAGAGCTGTTTTGCCCTTATACGCCTAGTCTCTTTAACTGTCAATGTAAGTTCAGGTCCAACTGCAAGTATATGTAACAGTCTTATGAACCACAATCAGGCTTAACAATGCATTTTATCTAAGCATTAAAGGGCCATAGAAAATCTTTTCAGGTGCCAAAAATGGTCACCCCTTTGTCTGACAGACACTAAATATAGTTTTACCGTTGCAAGATAGGGCAAAAGCATACTATTTTCACCTATTTTTCAATTTTGTGTGGTGTCAGACATCACTTTTGACAGTTTTCAAATATAACCCCTCCTTGTGCGCACATCTGTAGGGAGTCTCAGCAAGGGAAGTGACAGGAGAGAGAAGCCTTGTCTGCAGCTTGGCCCCGGGACGAGTATGGGTCCCATCCAAGTACCCCCCCCTCCCCCTCTGCTCAATGAAAGACAGCTTAATGCACATACAAGACACAGTATTCACAGTCACAAGCACACATACACTAATTCGTACGGTCAAAAAAACACTACGATCAAGGCGGCATAGCAAGTTTTACAATCCCCTTTCTGATTTGGTAGGAACACACATCTGCAACTACTTTAGGTTTCTCAATAAGCAGCGCGGCAGAGAGGGGGGTGGGAAGGAGAGGGGGCGTCTTTTTGACGTGGAAAGAAAGCCCAAATCCAAATGTCATAAATCCAAATGTTCAGGTTAGCTTTTAAGCCCTTGTAAAGTTATAGGGATAGCAATAAAGATGTCAATTCAGATAGGCCAATTCAGATTTGGGTTAATGTAGCATAATAAATAAATAATGGAATTCATATATATATATATATATATATGTATATATATATATTCAATAGCTAATCAATGTATTCTTCCATTTTTATTTATTAGAGCCTAGGAGTCTTGTTTGGATCCAAATAAAAAGCTTTAATAAGCCACAACCAAAACCATATCCTATTATAATAATATATTAAGCCAATAACTTATTGGAGTATGTGACTAAACACTAAACAGCAGTGTAAAATACAGTTAGAATATTATTTGCTAGTGCCATTTAGTCAATTAAATCTTTATAGAGAAAGACTAAAGGGACAGTTTCATTATGATAACTTACGTATTAGTTTTATGTTTGTTGACATATCCACAGACAGCCACACGAGAGGTGCTTAAGAGCTGAATGTGGCTCTAAAACCATTGGGCTGGGACAAGATTCTGTTTATTAGATTATTTCCAAATACGTTCATTAATTAAAACTAAATTTACTTAAAAGTTTGTCTATTGATTGATTTATTTATTGATTGATTGATTGACTGACATGCCTCCAAAGCCCTCAAACATATTCCTCAAAGCCATCAAAATTAAAGATTTTTTTTTTCTAAATACAAGACTGAGCACGATGTGTTAAAATGGAAATATGATTTTGCTTCACTCTCTACCATGCTCAGTTTGTCCAGTTAACATAAGAATACAGAAAAATGTAGGCAGTGCAAAACTATATGTAGCCTACTGTTTACTAGCCTGGACAGCTGTGACTAACTCATCCTGTTCTGTACAAAGATGTTAGTCTGGTCTCTTGGTGATTGCTTTCCATTTCAACAGCGGATTTTATTGATGTATATTAAACCGACCAGAAATGCCAGACATGACGCTAAAAAGCCACACATGCATGAAATCATAATAGCAAAGTTTTAGAGATGCATAGATATATCGGCTCAAAATCGGATCATACCCTACTTTTGAAAAAAAAATATACAGGGCTGATATACCAGGCTGGGCCTAATGCCGTTACCAGATGTCTAACCGCCATTATTTTTAAGAATTTCCTTATCACGAAAATATTACCAAGGCTTAAAGTTAGATCATTGTGGTTAAGGCCAGGAGTTAGATTCTTGGCTGTAGAATCAGTCACAAAATGTGCCTGTCCTAAGCCCAGATAAATAGAGTTGTGTCAGAAAGAGAACCATTCATATCTATCCCAAAGTACCTAAAGTGCATTATCATATACTGCTTCAGTTGCGTTGATCTTGCTCATCTGTGGTAACACACAGAAAAATACAAAATGGTTTAATGTTTCATATACTGTCGGCCTATTATAGCACATTAAGATTGTTGGTGTACAATAACTAGATAACTAGATGGTAGATTTAACAATATACTTTGGTGGAAAACAGCTAGATTTCAAATAATGACCACTACAGTCACATATTTTCTGGGACGTGGGATAAGCCGCTTAGCTCCTCTTCTCAAAGTGGACACAGAGAGTGAGAGATAATTCAATAACACTGCGCTCTCACTCAGATCAGGCCTGTGGTATTTGCCCCCTGCAAAGCCACGACATTGCCTGTAATCTACAATGACAAACCGGGCAGCTGTTTGACTGAGGACGTGGCATTGAAGAGAATAGGGCCGCAGCTCTTGATCGCCCGCCCTCATCGCAGTGACAGCCCGAGGAGGAGAGGGGAGAGAGGACAGGATCGTTAATATATCATTCATCGCGGCACCCTGCCTCAACTGCAGTATGAAAACATAACCGTAATGAAAAACGTATTGATCCGAGTCTCTTCCTTTTAGACAAATTGCACTATTTTCTCTGGTTCTTTTCAAAAGAGACCAAAAAATGAAAACCGTCGAGACATCATCATCATCAGCGTTACATTGTACTGGTGTCCAGAGGGAGGGAGAAATTATAAGGTACGCTTTTAGACGTGCAAGTCAAGTTTATTGTGTGGCATTTAGGGTGACTTTGGTGAACTTTTCGTTTCAGTACAAAATTGCATTTCTCCCCAGAGTTGAGTTTTACTTGCTGTCATTTCACAAGCGAAAGTATTTGATCAAACTACTAATGATGCCACAAAACAAAACATTTGCATTTTGTTTTGGAATCTTTAAAACCAGGTGCCCTTCTTGACACTGACTCTTAATTAATCCAGACTCAGGACCATCACATAAAGTGCAATGGCTTGTAACACTCGCACAATGGACTTGATTCTATGCTTTATGACTGTTTAAAAACACAAAATATGAATCTCGAAGTGTCCAGGATACATTTAAAGGCACACTGTGGCCCTTAGCCCTTGCTGAAAACTCACTCTGTTTATCCAGGCTTGGAGCATCAATATGATTTTTAATTAACAACCAAAAAGTGGTGACTGAAATGGCAGTGGTAGCTAAAGAGCCCCAAAATGAAACCCATTGAAACATTCTCATCATCAGTGTTACATGAAGATGGTTGCCAGGGGGAAGGGAAACATTTAAGCTACGCAATAGACGTGTGTGTCATATTTATCGCGTGGCATTTAGGTGACTCATTAAAAAAATAAACTGCATGTCATTTTATGAAAAGGGGATCAGCGCTGAACACACAGCAGTGAATGCAGAGATGTCTGGATGAGACGGCCCCCTCCCGCCCTGCCCCATGCTGCTTATCTGAGTAATTATTCTGAAGGCCATCTATTCTTTGATCTAACCAGACCAGGCCTAAGAGTCCTTGATCCAGACACGTCTTCCTTGTAGCTGCTTCCCTCTGCCCTTGTGCATTCTCTTTTACCGCTCTGTAAACACCTCTAAGGAAATAGCCAAAAATGTAAGCCAAGGCGAGGAATACTTTGGCAAAATGGGCTGAGTGATAATACAAAAAATGTACAATATCCTGATGATTCTTAAGTCTCTAAATGGACAAATATTTGAAAAAAGATATATTACCAGACCATTTAATTGCTATATTTAGTTTTAGAATTGGCAAATCCTTCAATGTTTGGACATGGCAAGTCCTTTAAAATGGGTCAGAGATTGTGAAAGATGTTAAAGCACTATTTATGTGGTCCTAAAGGAAACTTTTGTCAAGCTAACATGCACAAGTGACAAGACAGACAGCCCGGGTGGATAACCATCTCGCCCATTGGATGTCCTCCTGCATTTCTAAATTAAAGATAGAGCGATAGGTGGGCAACTATCTCACAGAGCGATCTCCATTCTTTGGTGAAGGGACGGGACTTAAAGGAAATAGATCAACCCGGCGTCCCAAGGGTCAAGGGTTTATTTAATGAAGTTATATCGCGAGGGTCTCTCGGCCCCTCTCTTTTATCATTAGGTGGGTCGGACAGAGTGTGCGTGTGCAGTTCAAATGTGTTTTCATGCTATTGTACAGTCCATTGTAAATTTACAGTGAGTCTAAAAAACAATATAGGTTTCTTCAGTATGACTTTATTTCATAGTTCATTAATAGCATAATTGAGCATTTATAATATATTATAATGCATTTTTCTTAAGGAATTTTATGTTATAACTATCTCCTGAGACTGAGAGCTAGTTAGTATTTGCATCTACTTAATATCATCCTATTTAAAAAAAAATGTGTCAATTAATTTAATTTCTATTACTTATTCTTGCCCAGAGGGATGGGCATTCTTTTTTTAAAATGTATTTTTCTATTTCCAAAGATGTGCTAAAAAAACTACTAACTTTTAAACTAGCCATAAATAAAGCATTTCAGTAACCCAACAGAAAGGTGAATTATGGATATTATGAGCTTCTGGACAAAAAAATAATAATGCGGTTTCAAAGTTGTTTTGACTTTGACAATTAAAGTGCTCTTAACTTCAACAAATTACCTTTTTGATTATATTTTTAATTAGTGCATCACAGCAGTTACAAAATGGAAAAACAGACATATTTTTGACACTGGTTGGTGCTGCATTTATAGTGCATTGTTTTGACTCGGAGTGCCATGGAGACAGAGATTCACTGTGACAACACGATGCTGAGTGTTGAAAAGTAGCACATCAGACTTCTGCCCAACTTTCCCCTAAACTAAATTAGCTGTGAGTGAAAATAACATGACTAAAAACAAGGATTTGAGAATTAATATGCCTCTAAACAAAAAAAAAACATGTTTCCACTCTCCGCAGAGACAATTTCTATTTTTTGTTTAAGTCTAATAACATGAATAAATCATAAGATAATGATATATAATTCAACAACAGGGAGTGGCCTGGCCCGATAGATGATTGGTCAAATCTGTGCTAAATCCTGTTCAAATCACTGCCCACTAGCACTGGGGTGATGATTTGAAAGGAGAATAAAAGTGCCTTACAGTTTTTCCCACAGTCGAATAAATTAGATATTTTACTGCAGGAAGCATCAGAACATGACACTTTGACAAAAATGCAAATTTTGATATGATAAAAATGAATCATAAGTGAGTTATTATCAGGATAAACAGTCAGTGCAGGCAAACACACTAGATAAATGCGTTTTCATTGCCACAAGAAAATAACTGACTTTCTATTACGTGTGCACCTTTGAGTTTAACCTTATAAATAAAACAACACATTATGAAAATCAGTTTGATTTCCTTTATCAGGCAACCAGATTTGAGCAGATTTGAAGATTAAGAGCTACAACTGTTTGTACATGTAGTAGAACATATGCTGTACTCAGGGACACTTGGGGACCCAACCATCGCAATCTAAAATAACTTTGTATTATTAGAAAAAGGCCATAGATTGGGGAGAAGTATTTTAACTTGTGAACACAAAGTAATGGGAGCGTGTAGCTGGGGAGTCTGAGGGTCCTCCCCACTAAATATTGGACTGTTAAGATGTAATTTAGTGTATTCTTTGGGGTTTTGGAAGGGACCCTATCAATGCCACTGGGGAAAAGGACCAGTCTTGGGAAAAAGCCAGCCGAGCTATTTGAGTGTATCTTTTTTTTTGGAGCTTCTAGTTGTTGTTGTTGATTTTTTTTTGTTTAAATTTTTTATACAACAATAGTGGTAATTACAGTTAAATTTAACTATTAATAAATGCAGAGTTTTAAATACCATTTCTTTTTCATTAAGTCTAAAATAATTATTATTATATTATAATTTTTGTAAACATAGCAATTACATTATTGTATGTATATTTTTCTGAGCCCCACACAATACTACAATATCTCCACTCTTCCCCACCCTTACACCACCCCTGGGTGTACTACATGTGCCATTGTATGAAACCATGTCTGTACTGCTCTCACTTACTTCAATAAAGAAAGTGCCAGTTTTCCTTGAAGCCCTTCACCATATAATTGTTCCTTGGTTCATATGTGTCATGACAGTGTCACAAACCAAAGCCCCTGTGCACAGCACTAATGGGGCCGCCCTATTTTACACTTTTAGTACTGTATCTATCCCATACGACCAGCCTTTGTTCCTCATTGCACCATCTGGAGATGCTATTAGCGGATAGGGAGACGGTGATGTTTAGTGACAGGCCACGAGTCCTCTGGTCAAGAAAGTGCCCCAGAGTTATCAGAGTGTCACAAATGGCCGCCACACATGCCTTAGTGTCCACCTTTGTTCTAGATAGCTCTCTTAAAAGCACTGAGCTAAATATGTGACAAAGAGAACAGGGTGGGCAATGGTGACTTTCTTAGGTAGATCTATTTAATACTTGCTCGTGAGCTCAAATTGCTAATCAGCATATCACAAAACATCAAGCCAATGGGTTTAGAGAAACCGGTGAACATGGTGTTGGTGAACAAATCTACTGAGATTTTGGGTGGTGAGAGAGGTGGGTAGAGTAGCCAATAATTTGACTCAAGTAAGAGCACCGTTACTTCAGAATAATGGTACTCAAGTAAAAGTAAAAAGTACTCATTCACATAATTACTCGAGTAAGAGTAGAAAAGTACTGGGTGAAAAACTACTCGAGTACTGAGTAACTACTTGAGCGTAATGTCAGATTATCTGTTTAATTTTGTGGTAATCTGGCAAAAAAATTAAAA
>JAVQKC010021994.1:0-11443 GCA_036025475.1 Philypnodon macrostomus | reverse complement strand
TAAACAGAACATACATGCTTATACATGTTTTGTATGTTAATTGTAAAGGTTTCAAAAGTCTGCCTCAACAGACTATTATACAGAATATTCTGTTTCCTCATCTTCTCAACAGCAGCACTCTTTCTGAAGTCTAACATTTGGAAATGCTCAACAGCCGTCCAGATAAAAATCACATTCATTTGTTTGAATGGAGAAAATTAGAGTTTGAACCCAGCAACTCTAATCTTTGGTCTGTTTCAACAGTCGAGTACAGAGGATCTCGTTATATCACATCCTCTAATTGGACCTATATAATATGGAACATTGCAGTAATTAGGTTTCAGTTTATTTGTTTATTTGTCAGATGCACATTCAACACAGGGTCAGAAAATGCAATGAAATGCTTTGGATCAGAAGAACCGTTAGACTCGCTGAGATACTCATGAAGTCAGTGTGCCCCAGGGCAGCTGTGGCTACATAAGTAGCTTACCATCATCAGGTGTGACTGGAGTGAATGAATAATACAAATATGTAAAGCGTCTTTGAGTAGTTGTGAAAAGCGCTATACAAAATTGATGAATTATTATTATTATTACTAAAATTTTAAAAATTCCTTTTTTCACAGCATAGTCAGAGGCTGGTAGAGTCAGCATTTGTATAATCAGTATGATGCTCTATAGAAGACTTACTGAAAAAGTTACTCAGGTTAATGTTTAGAGGAACATATTGTGTCTGAACTGATCCCACCCAGCAGGCATATTCTCCACAGAAGGCTTAAAATCTATCAGTGGATTCAATGACTTTGTAAGAAGGACCTTTTCACAAGAGAGCGGACGAGGCATATGCCATATAACATAATATGTGGACAGATGTCGGCTGTGGTCAACAGAAGACATGTAACTGAGACATCCAATAGCCTGTTGGTTTGTGTGTGTGACCAGAATACAAGTGCGGGCTGCCGTTATGAAATATTAACACAAGGTGGTGCTCTTGGTCTCCGAAAGAGACTCATCAACCTGCCGCTGATGGAGAGATGCACTTTTATAGTTTTATTTTTTATTTTTACCCAGCTCAACTTATTGACACACAAGCATATAGTTAGTTGTCTTTTTTAGTCATTCTTAGTGTTTAGTGCGCTGTTAAGTGAATATGATTTCATAATAAAGTTGAGCTGGACAATGCAGATGTCTTTGAGGGGTTTGAGTGTGCTTTGAGATGGTGGCAGTGGGAGGGAGTAATGTTCTGAGTATTAGTATTAGATACTTGCCATTTAAGACATTTACTAGCCACAATGTTTATGTTTTTTATGCAATATAGACCCTTTCGTAAAATTCTTGATTTTTAGGTTTTACTGGACAAGTCCAGTGACCACAATAGTTTTTTCATTGTATGGAACTGGATTTTTGGGCAATATTAAAATGTGAAATCTATATAATATATAATAGACTATATTAAGTTCTGTTGTATATATGTGGCCCAAATCAGACATGAAATGTCCATATTGAAACACCCCAATTTATTGTATTGGATCGCTCTTTTGAAGATATATACAGACGGTCAAAACTCTAAACTGTCAATGTATAATGTCTTCTAGGGCGAGGGGCATCTGTACTAGGCACTATAGCGAGTTCAGTACATTTAAAAAAGAGTGTATTCATGGAAGCACTGTTCAAAGCCTTGCCAGCTAAATATGGCACACACGAAAGAATAACTGAAGTATTTTGCACACAGTCAAAACAAGCTTTTGAAAGGCTCGTGGAACGTGCACATGGAAGGCAGCAAGCTGTCTCATCAAGAAGGGTTTAAATATTCAATATTTAATCGACTTTTTTCCACTCAGAATGATGTAAAATAGAGCAAGTATGGAAGTTCTACAATAAGAAATATAGATAAAAGACCCAGAGTCCGATGGAGCAAACCACTTCTAAACTCTACTGACTTTGGTCCATGTCACTGTCACTGCTCTGAATAGCCTTTTGGTAAGCTGATGTTTGGTGTGTGTTAGTCTTGTCTTACTTGATGCTTTTGGGGGTGAAGCATCACTATCACGAGTAAGTCTGTCTCTTCCTTCCTGCGACCCGTCCTTCTGTGGTCCTCTTCTGGCCGTCTCCCAGTCATTTCAATCTAAATGCAAATTTCACCAACCTCCTGCTAAAAAGACTCATATTAGTATCAAAACCAATGCATTATGACTGGTGTGTGCTTTGGACGGGTCTATAGCTGCTCCCGACACTGAGACCTGCCAATCTGAGCTCAGGACAATGGATCTGAGCTTTCCAGCAAAAAAGAAGTCGTCTCTCCATAGATGAGGTTTCCCCCACGCGCTATTCTTTGTATTTGATAAACCATCACAGACTAGCTCACATGAGAGTGAAGATGCAAGCTTTCATAAAAATGCACTCGGAGGCCACTTTATTAGGTACAAAGTCTGTGTGGTCTTCTGCTGCTGTAGCTGTGTTCTTGTGCATACCTTGATGGAATAATATTATAATCGGACCTATATTTGCTTTTTCGTTAGCTCACACCAGTCTCACAAGCAGGTAAATAGGTCAACCTAATAAAGTGGTAGCTTAGATTCCTTACCACAATAGTATTAGTAGAGCAAAAAATCACTAGTAAATAGGTCGTGAAATTGAATTACTGAATAGTTACTGTGCTGGCAGAATGGTTAGCAGCAGAGGAGGTTGTGGGTTAAATTCCTAGGCTTCCCAAAGACATGCATGTGCTAGGTAAATCACTAAGTCTGTTTGTGTATGTCTCTAAATATCATTCCTGAGTGTAAACCACTTAAGGCCCATAGTTGCTGGGATAGGCTCGAGTTTATTAGTCAACTCTAACCTGTCTAGTTAGTAACCAGAAGAGTGTTTACATGATTATAACATATTGTTTGGGGATGTTGGTATGACATTTATGTGAACACTGTTCTTCTCTGTCCCTCCAGTGGTCACTTCGATCCCAATGCTACCATATGGACTTGTGTTTGGCCCGAGGTAACCTTTCAGCAAAACGCCTCTAAATAGAAGCTCATTATCGGCCCATATGTTGTGCTTGGCTCCCTGAGATCTCCCTACCCTTCAGCCATTATACACTAGTCTCTATGGGACTGTCCACGTGCACAGAACCAGTCAGAAATCACAGCTGGAAAACACTGGGGCCTACTCCGAAGCCATGCAAACAAATCTGCTGATTTTTTCACTATAGCCGGGTCAACGTACCGATATATATATTTTTGAATGCTTGTATGACATGATTTTTCCATATTGTAATATTGATCAATACATGAATATCTAGGTGTAAGTCTAGGCCCCTGTGAATTTTTGCTCGGGGATTCAAGAGACCCTTGCTGCCCCACTGCAAATACCCTACCCCCAAATCTCACACAAACACACTTTATTTAAACTGAGGGCTGAAAATGGCAGCTACTCTGGGCCTGAGGTGGGTTTTACCTCTTCTGGAGAAATGTTGTAGAGTTGAGTGAATGATCGTCAGTGTGTCTCTCTGATTGTATCCCACCTCAGGCCCATAGTTGCTTGGAAAAGCACCAGTTGTATTATCTTTAACACAGATACGTATGCAGAACTAGATACACTGGTCGTGACTCCATAGATTTTTTTGTCATGTCTTAAATCAGCATAGAAAAAAAATCATTCATTCATCACTTTGGTGATTTGAAGGTTCATTTGTCTATTTTTGCAGTGTATGTTTGCAGTTGTAGAGTGAGGTGCATGCTGGGAGGGAGGTGTGCACAGATCCCGGGATGGTGAGAAGCAGCAGAGCACATGAGGAGGCTGCGGCCCCAGTGGTTGTTAACATGCAGGCTGCATATTTGTGAATCTCACTGTGCTAGGTCACTCAAGCACTGTTTTATTCACTATATAACTGTGAATTCTCAAATCTGTCCTGTATGTTACTAAATATTGGTATTGAAATCTGGTTGAACCCAGAATAGGTGAGCCTGGTCCTGCTTTTGTCCTAGAATATCACGACTTTAATTCCTGGATTTGTCCCAGATTTGTCCAAACTTTGGTACAATTGCATATTTGAACCATATGTTAAGTGAATTGGTCAGTCTAAATGACCCTCTTAAAGCCTAGCAACTCACTAGCCATTATCCAGGATGTACCCCACCTAAGGCCCATAGTTGCAGGGATGGACTCTGCTCACCTGCAACCCCCTAACATGATTGAAAAAGACACATGATTGAACCAATGCACCATATTTCCTATTTACCCTATAGTGTCCTTTGGGAACCCAACCCTCTATTTGGAAACCCCTGTTCTGCATATATTGTAAGTATCAGTATCTCATTGTGCAGCCCCATTCTCATGCCCTACCACCAGCCAAGTCTGCATTCGGGCATCATGTGGGTAGTATGCAAATATAGGGATCTAGATGCAAGCCTGCAGGCTACAGCAGCAGCAGCAGACGGAGTAGTGCTCAGATCTCTCTCTCTCTTTCTCTTTTTCTCTCTCTCTCTCTCTCTCTCTCTCTCTCTCTCTCTCTCTCTCTCTCTCTCTCTCTCTCTCTCTCTCGCATTGCAGCAAGAAACACTCATCAAACTGCAACACACATCTCACAGACGCTCCATACAGCACTAGTAGTAGCAATAGTATCGGTGAGGCAGCCCAGTGTTAACGAACCAATTTCAAATACCCGCCTCCCAACCAACCCACAAACGTGCTTCACTTCAACTGAGGACTGAAAAGGGCAGCTACTTTGGGCCTGAGGTGGGGTACACCCTGAGACAAAATGTAGAGTGGCCAGTCTTGTAGTCACCAATTTACCTTTATATGCATGCTTTGAAGTGTTTTTAAAGAGATCATTTGTTACCCTGGGAATTGAACCTACAACCTCTTTGCTTAGAGGCTCTAGTTAAAGTACACTAGAAACATTTGGCTAGATAACCTTACACAAAATGCCTAATGAATGTGAGAGTGAATGATTGCCTGTCTCAAAGTGTCAGCCCCGTGACCAACTGGCCATTGTCCAAGCTGGGTGAAGTATGTAAGGCCCATCGCAGGTCGGATATAGGCTCCGGTCTGGAAGAATAAGGGAATGAATGCATTTTATTACTTGGTGTAACTCGGACTCGGAGTCAGTTAAGGCAATTGGTTTCCTAGATCTTTCAAAGTGAGTTTAACATGTGAAATTTGACCATGCACACATATGTGTTATTCTTGCAATTTTTTTCATCAGTTGTCTTCAGAGCAGAAGTATTGAGATAGCCCTCTACAAGACACTGGCACAGCCTATAGCGCTACAGCCTGCCCCTGGAGGTGGGTAGTACTCAGTTACATTTACTCAGTTACATTTACTCAGTTATATTTACTCAGTTACCTTTACTCCGTTACATTTACTCAGTTACCTTTACTCAGTTACATTTACTCAGTTACCTTTACTCCGTTACATTTACTTAATTACATTTACTGAGTTACCTTTACTCAGTTACATTTACTCAGTTACATTTACTTGAGTAACTTTTTAAATAGGTTCTCCATAGAGTATCTGAACTGCACAATACTTTTTACTTTTACTTGAGTAACATTATTTTGAAGTAACGGTACACTTATTATTATTGACTTCTCTACCCACCTCTGGTTATTAGTGAGAATGCTTTCTGGTGTCCAGCTCTTCGTATATACAGTGGCTTTACCATTTTATGTTATGGCGTCATTGATAGCTAAAGGACTCCAAGCTAATTTTCCCTAGCTACCAACACATATGAGGCCTACATCCACATTGTATTTCTCTCTCACTTGTTTTAATTCCCGGTCCCCTTCCTGTGAGTGTGTCCTTGAGAAGTCAGTGTCTGCATGCTGGACCACCTCCGCTGCAGCTCATACCTGCAGCTCTGACTAAATGAGACTCCTTAACATCTGTGTCACGATCCTCTCACATGGTCGCATACACAACACTACTGCCATATTCCACACTATACAACAACGTAGTCTGTAGTTCCAGCCCAACATTGTAAACCTCCATTGTCCGGCTCTCCTAAAAGAGTTAAAACCGCACGACATTGATTTTTTGAAACTGTGCGGGGGAAAAAAACTCTACATTTCTCAATCATGGTTGTATAGTTTTTTTATTGTTTATTATTTTATTGTTTGTTTGTTTTTTAAGTGTCCAAACACTGTTTGGCGCACACTGCCTCATGCATACACAAATCAAGAAGCATCAGAATAAAAGCAGTGGTCTGGAGTTGCCGTTGAAAAAAAGTGGTGCATTTTGAAATAAAACATCTTGAGCCCCTTCACATTATTTCTGATAGAGTCTAGATCTTGATAGATTGAAATGTATTGACCAATCAGAACGCTCCTGTCCTGTCAATGCGTGTGACTGGTTAAAAAAAAAAAAAGTGACCTACAGGAACTAAAAAAAGAACAAAAGCAGGCACTGCAACTTTAAACAGATAAGTGTTCAAATTGAATTAGATGGGGGGGGGGGGAATATTATTTTATTTTATTTTACAGTTTGACACAAAATCGATCATACCTTCAAATAAAAGCATAATAATAAAAGCTCATTGAAGTTATCTGTGACTTAACTTCCCAAAAAAAATAATCAGTTTCCTCAGTTTTTTCAATAGGTTAACTTCAATTTTACAGTGTACCATTGACAAAGACTTTCACCTAAAAATGAAAGCAATTCCATGTATTAATGTTCCTGTGTCCATATGTGTTTGTGTGATGAGCAGATGTACACAGATCTTCTTTCATGGCTGAGTGGACTCGCTCTTTGTACATTTAGGGTCAAAAACACAAACATGTGACCTAGTAAATCTGCTGTTGCTTTCAAGGCAGTTCAAGGTTGAATGGAGTAAGTATCTCCTATGACCATAGCATGTTTGTGTTTAAAGAACTAGTCTATACATTTCCTACAGTAAAAAAAAGCTTTATATGATGCTGTGTGATGTGCAATAGGTAATCTGTCATAAGTATTGTTTGACTATGGTCCCTCCCCTGGCCTCTACAGCAACATCAGCTCAGCCTTTGTGGGTTACTGCTTTCCCCTGGCCTCTACAGACGACCTACTTCCCATCATAGAACAAGGTCAGGTAGTCAATTGTATGCATTTTTATATAGACAGACTGCACCTTGTAGAAACATAGCAAATCTGAACACGCTATTAAAACAAAATCCCCGATGACGCCTGCTCCATCATCGGAGATCTCTTTCCTGCATATACAGCTATATCCTGGCCAATATTCAAACTCAAGACTTTTTAGCTGCTGATTATTTTTTTTGCCTAAATTCCCAGCCCTGTGATGACACGCCAATGCAAGGATGATGAGTAAAATTGCTAAATATTCTTTACTGGTTTCTCTTCTGGGTTGGGCTAATATGGTTCACGAGTTGTATCATTTATGCTTTAAGATGTGTACTTTTAAAATCATTTCTGAGTCATTCATCATCATTTTATTCATTCATGTGGTGTTAAATGTTGATGAGATGATGTAGAAGTTGAATGGTTTGATACTAATATTAAAGCTTATTCATAGCTCCATATTACTGCAGCTGCAGTTATATTGAAAAAATCCATATACAAATGTAAACAATGTAAAACTGTTACTTTCCCTGATGAAGGCTGAAGCGCATCGGGGCTAAGTGAGGTCCACCAGGACAATAAAGTGCCTTGTTTTGTATTGTTTTGTTTGTTTGTTTGTTTTGTTAGTTTTGTTTTGTTTGTTTTGTATTGTTTTGTTTGTTTTGTATTATTTTGTTTGTTTTGTATTGTTTTGTTTGTTTTGTATAGTTTTGTATTGTTTTGTTTGTTTTGTTTGTTTTATATAGTTTTGTTTGTTTTATATTGTTTTATTTCTTTTGTTTTTTGTATTTTCTTCTCTTTTTTTGTAATTTTTTCAAAGCGAAAATTCTTTTTTATGACTTCTTCGTAGACTTTCCTAACCTTGATCTGTGAATCTCAGCTTGTAGGTCTGAATATCGGTCATGAATTTTTTAAAGATACAAATTATGATTATTATGAATTTATCTAATATTGTTTGTTGTTGTTGTTTTTTTTACCCAAATAGCTAAAATGAGCCATAGATCATGAGACTAGTTCTACTTTCAACAGCTTATTGACCTGGGACACTAATAAAGGCATTCTTTTTTCTTTAACTTGAATGCGTCTCAACTTGCTGAGTACTAAACCACTGTCCAAATGTGATTTAGTCAGTATTTGTCAGTGCTTGCTTTAATTGACTGTGTTTTACCGCCACAGGTCCACAGACGGGATATATGCCTCTCATTCTCCTGACCTGTCATTGTGCAGGCCCACTTTAGTTTCTTTATGACTGCTCTTCAATGATATGTTGTTGGTGGTTATGTGCGTCTCGTTTGCTCGGCTGGTTTATTCTCCCGGCTGGCCAAATCGTGACTCAGCGTTCCATGGTGGGTTGAGTAGCCAATTATTTGGAATTAATTTAAGAGTATTGGTACTTTGAAATAATATTACTTGAGTCAAAGTCAAAGGGAATCGTCCAGAAAAAAAATGAAAAAACACATATGCTAAGTTTGTAAACAGAATGTTCTAAATTCTGGATGCAGCTGGAGGTAAGACCATAATACATTTTCAACTGAGAAATTTGCATTAGCCACAAAATATTGGAAATTAAGATGGTTTTGACAAATGACATCCACTCTGCTACATGTAGGTGATGTCAGAGCCTGGTTAGGAAACATTAGTGAATGTACCGCACATTGTATGTTTATTTAATGTAAAGGTTGATTGTGGTTGTGATGTTCATGACAAGTTAGTCACAATAACACTATCTCTCAAACAGGCCAGTTGAAAATCACTTCTTTATTTATTTTATTGAAGCTTTTTATTATACAGTATCATAATTTACCTAAGAACTTGGATGCCAGTTCACATGCAATCTACATCAAACCCGGGCAAAGTGCGGACCCGGGGGCCACATGCGGCCCTTGACCAGTCCATGTCTGGCTCTCAGAAGGGTTGGTAACACAATAATCAACTCATATCACAGGAATTGTGCTGTCACGTTACTGCAACAAAGAACAAAAAAAAGCATTTGTTTGCCATGTCAATGTGAGGGCAATAAACTAGATTTGCAGTAACACAATGAAAGCCCTTTTCTGACACTGTGTTTGTTAATTGTATAGTATTTATATTTGTATGAATAAATTGTGTAAAATATATTTTTAAAAGTATATTTATTGGGTAATATAAATATAATATATATATAATATTTATCAATGTTTGTGTTGTGTATTTTTATTTTATCCTCTGGGCCTTTGTCATACCATGAGTACCACCTTATGCATTTGTTCATTAAAATAGGCTAATATATCACATAAGTCAAATGTTTTTTAAATGAAATGGGGTAAACAATGAAAAATCAGAATTGCTTGATCACATATCTCACAATTCTAGAACAATACATGTTGAAAATGTAATTTACTGCTCAGCGCTATGGTTCAAAAGTCTAGAAAAGGGCAATTCATATTTTCTTTGGAAAGATATCATACAATTATTATAAGTGTCTGGGGAGCGGGAAGTCTGTGCATCTCTGCTTAAGACTGCTGCCTCCGAGATGGAACAGTGGAAGAGAGTTCACATGTTCTGGAATGATTGCTAAGTTTCTCTTCCACGGGAGAAAGGCTGCAGTCTTTCACAGCTACTTTGGGCCTGAGGGGGGATACAACCTGAACAAATCCCTTGAATACCCACCGGATCTCACCCAAAACGTACACAATACCAATATTGAAAGAAATATAAATTATTGGTAAGAAAATGAAATTAAAATTATCTTGACTTCAAAGATAGTGGCTGTAGATTGTCAGCTTGCATATTGAAACATTTTGTCAATGCATACTGATAATGATCAATTAATGACGGAGAATTATTGAATCTAAAATTGAACTTCAAGGAAACATGAACTGTGATTTGGTGTTTTGTGTCGGTTCAGTTTTGCTTTTAATACAATGAAAGCCGACAATGAAAGGTCACTGCTATTGCTGTGAGCTAGGTATACTGTAGGTGGCTGTTTAAGATAATGCTGGTTTGAATGTTAATTGCTGGACTTAAATGCATGCATTCAAGTTAATGGGCAACAAAGGACATCTTCTAATTTGATGTTGCAAACTTATACATGCATCCAAAACTCCATCAGCAGGAGTCCAACACTATCGAGGCAATTATTATTTTTTCTGCTTTAAGGGCCAACATTTTTTTTACTTGTCTGCATTAGGAGTCAATTACACGGGTGGGAAAAATGACCTGGGGTAGTTGGGTGTCCGAGCCTGCTGGTGCTGACATTCTGTTTCTCAAATGCCATTTTGTTAATTATGCAAATGGACTTTACAGCAAAGGCCCAGTGTAAACACATACAGGGCTTTTTATGTGTGCACAGCCCCATATATCCTGACACTTCAATATAGTATCATCTGCAGGGCCGTACACTGAATAAGACAAAAATATTTCCGCAGACCCACTTTAGACTTCCCAATTTACCCCTGATTGGTTCAGACTTGATTTGGACCTGGTTTAGGGCAGGATTAGACTTGGTGTACACCTGATGTAGACCTGGCTTTTTGAATGTGCATGTTTTTTTACATTCTGGGTCTCGGGCTGTGTCCTTGTGCTGGAAATAAATGAATGAATTGGTGAATGAATGAATATGGGAATGAATGGTTCTTTGTCATTGTTCTTCTGTGTCTAACCGACCACTGTCCATATGTTCCCCGCCTAAGGTTCATAGTTGCAGTCTACCACTAATGTTAAACTTGGCTCGTATGTATGCAGCAGACCTGTAGACTGAGCCCCAGGGTGTTTTTTTCACCTTTTTAATTAACAGTTACCTTGGCACCATCATCAGGGCACCACTCCAACACACCATATGACTGGTGATAAAAGGAGACCGGACACATGTATAAATAGTCTCACATAAAATGGTCACATATACTGGCAGATAGTGAAACCTCTCACTATTTTTTAACTATATATCTGACCTGTAGAAAGTGAAAATTTAAGGGTGGCTTTATCGTGGCTTTAACTGCTCAAGCTAAGTGTTTGTAAAATGTGAGCAGGATTTAGGTCCTTGGGCTGCCCCTATGAATGTGAGCGTGAATGGTTCTTCTAACGAGTCAAACTGTTCTTCTCATCCTAACCATTTCATTGCATTGTTGACTTTAGTTTAACCTGTATATGATAAACAAACAAATGTGAATCTGGTTGTCAGCCGTGTAACTAACCTACCATTGTTAAGGGTTTAAAGACCGTAGTTGCTGGGATAGGCTCCAGTCATAAAGCTAATGAGATAAGATACAGAAGAATAAATGAAATATGGAAAAAATGTTGTAGTAGTAGTAGGAGGAGGTGGAGTAGAAGTAGTAGTAGTAGTAGTAGTAGTAGTAGTAGTAGTAGTAGTAGTAGTAGTAGTAGTAGTAGTAGTAGTAGTAGTAGTAGTAGTAGTAGTAGTAGTAGTAGTAGTAGTAAT
>JAVQKC010021985.1:0-10002 GCA_036025475.1 Philypnodon macrostomus | reverse complement strand
AAGAGAAACCTTAGGGAGAACCACATGATAGAGGGATCCACTCCCAGGACGGACAGGCTGTAGATGTGTCCAGGACTGATGGATGAGGTCCTTGTGCTGAGAGAGCTCAATATGTGTGTGGATGCAGCAGGTTTAGTCGTACATCCAGGTGAATGAGGAGATAGTAGAAGGGGGCATCCATGAGGAGATGCAGCAGGTTTGGTTGGGGGTGGGGTCCAGATGCACAATACTTATACTATACTAATATTTTAATGTCATGGGCCAGGTCACGTTGCGGGAATTGATGTGTTGTCCTTTCCAGGAAAGGACATGTCATGAACATGAGCCAAGTTGATGTTGTCTTTTGTGTCCAAAGTTCCATTCAAATACATTGAGATTTGTGCTGAGGAAGAACTATTTTGAAACTGCATTGTTCAAATTTTATGGACCTCCGATGGCGCAACTCTCTAATCTCTATGGCTCTGATACAATCAACTTTCAACCACAAGACATAGCTCACCCAACTCTTTGAAATAGAAAGAAATACATAAATCTCCAACATCTCCAACCTGAAAACTACATCTGGGCCCAGAGAAACCAGAACACCATGAAGGATGGTACCAATTCTCATCCCTACACCTACCCTGAAGAAAAACAGGCTCCAATGTTGGAGTGGAGTATGGGATCAGAAGCCTGCACATTGCTATTGATCTATTGAGCTATTGATATTGACAGAGGACAGTCAAAAGCAGTGCATGGACTTTTAGCTATACTAAAATATATATTATATACTGTATATACTTAAAACTTAGATTTGCTGTCTGTTACAACTCTGTCCTTGCCTTATTCTTTATTGGTCTGCATGTAATTACTTTTAATATGGGTACTTATTTAATGTTCCTGGCTTCTTAATTTGAATTCTGTCAAAACAATACAATGTATAACTTACTTATATATAAGTAAGTGTATATCACCCCAATAAACAAAAGATGGGGAAATCTCAAAAAAGGGGACAGGGTAAAAGAAAATGTAACTAGTAAGGAGCTGGATGTATAAATATATATATATATATTTTTTTAAGCTAATTAGGTTAATTAGTTTGGCAACAGGTCAGTAATGTGAGTGTTGATAATAATTTTAAAATATCCCATTTCAATGAACATGGTTTTAAATACCAGCATTAGCTCCACTTTTAGTGTAGTCTTAAAGCCCAGTGCTACATGTGCACATGTAAAGACTTTATTAAAAGTACATGCCTGGAGACATACACTGCACTAGTTATCACACCTAATAACAACAGTTTTAGTTACAAATCTAAATTTGGTGTGAGCTCGTTAGCAGATTCCTCCTGACGCCTGTGTCAACATGTTTCAGCATCTCGCTCTAAGTACTGCCTTGTGTTGTAAGACAAAGTATTCCTGATGCCTCATTAAGACAAAGGCAAACAGCCAGAGCGCTAACTCCAGCAGCGCGGCTCATCTGCAGTCCACATGCGCCCCTTTAAATGGAACTGTGAAATGAAGACTGGTGAAAAAGGCATGAGTCGCCCATGCTTCAGTAAGCTAAATTAAAGAATGCTTTGTACACACAAGCCCCCATAAGCAATTAGACACCATTCACACACAAAGTCACACTTGAATTTAGGAGATTAAAAAGAAAAGTTCTTCAAGTATTACTTGTTTTAATACATACAATCGATGAGTGAAGTTCAAAGTGTAAAAGATTTAATTGGCTGGTTTTTAATTAGACTATTTAATAAAATGTCGTTAACAGCTTTTTGTTGATGTGGAAATGTAAGCTGGTATAATTTTTTAGCACATTGATTTTTTATGTTGTAGATTTAATAATGATTTAGTTTGACAGATGTAAAAGAAGTTAAGTGCGCCATAATGTTTGACATTAAAAAGATAGATAGGCTGTGAAACATTCAACTAAAACTAAATATATATATGCCTTTACTGGCCACTTGTTTGAGTTAGTTCTGTGCTATTGGACATATCTTGCAATGATTCAGAAAGCTTAAAAAATCCACACCAAAATCCAAGCAAGTAAGACACAAATGATTACTTTCTTGCCGCATCTCTGACCTTTTCTACAGGTTACTTAAGAGTTGAGAGGAGTTTGGCTGCAGACCTCACCACTCAGGCACTTCCGCTTGCAGGGCTCACATCTCAGGCACCTCATGTAACCTTTATTGCGGCCATGGGGAAAATAGTACATTTAAATTTAAAAGCAGTTTCAGTATTTACCTATTGTCCAGCACAATGCTTCTATGTCGTCTGTTTGATTGGATGTAACAGACCTTGATACAAAATGTATTCCCAACTTCACTGCTGTTTCTTTAAAGCTGCTAATAGTTTGTTGCCCTTTGAAGAATATAGTCTGCCCATGCACACCAATGACACTAATGATTATTTCCAAAGCAATGGCATACATGATAAATACATGCCTGAAGGGTCCTGTGGTTTTGTTGAATGTTTACACAAAGACTTACTGTTCACATTTCATGAAACAATATCCTGCAGGGATTAAAAACACAAATGCTGAAATAATTCATCTAAACTAAAGCTTTGACTCTGTTCCGGCTCGCTTCTAGTATCCAAGGTAGAGACAACAAATGGATGGCACCAATTATACTCTATGTGCAGTCAGTGTAAAAGAAGAATGCTCCATCCTTGTATCAAATCAATGCCACGCAATTTCAGTGTCACATTTACAAATGAAACTAACTACGCCCATTAGAAGTGCAATTAACCATTATGTGTTGCACTGCGTTTTGTCCATAGAACGACCGTACAATTGGAGTCAAGCAATTTGCATTTGTTTTTTTGTAAACAGATCATAAATGCAGCTAGCGTACAGTTATAATGGCCCCTGCAAATCATATCCTGGTTTGTGTGAAAGGAAGTGCACACTAGGAATTAATGTCAAAGTTTCCCCATTAATTAATGTGGCCCGTTGGATAATTTGGCACCACCACTTGAATGCTGACATTTTACATTTGCAGTATAATCAGTGAGGTAGCTAATTCATCTTCATTTTTTCCTATACCACATTAGCTACACATAGGCTACTGTATGTAAATGTGTTTCCATGGATATGTGCTTTATCCTTTGAAATCACTTCCATTGGGACCAGAGTATCTCATTTGCAGAAGGTTTCTTATGTATGATATTGTACCGGCAAGACACTTACGTCTTGAGCAATGCCCTAAAATGGCCTCTTGACACCATGTCCCCATCTGCCGAAGCACGTCATATAAAGCTCATACATTTAAACATGGCCTTATCAGGACCCCCTTGACGTGAAGTAGAGAGTTAATATTGGGACGCCTCAGGTAAACTCTAATCCTGCCAGCTCTACCTCATTCTATGCTCGTATTATGCTAATGCCGCTAATGCTCACCTGTATGCTGCTTTGATTTGGCTCAGGGCACAGTGCCAATCCTTGTGGCTAGTTTTGACCTACTTTTGCCAATACTTCATGTTTTTATTATAATGACACTGAAGGGATGGATGCTGCTATCAATCACTCTGCGACTTTCAAGTGGGCTGATACACGCTCCATTTATCTTGCTTTTTTATTTTGATTCTGGACAGTGATTGTGACACAATAACAATAACAACAATAACCACTTAGACGTAAAGGGGACATATCTCAACACTTCAATTGAATATTGATTATATCTTCATCAGCATTTATATATATATATATTTTTTTATACCCTTTAAGTCCCTCTTTTCTCCACTGGCCATGCCCACTTTATTTCTACAGATAACGCAAACAATGGTAGTAGCAAGATTGTGTTTCAAAAGGTAAAATTCAAGGGTTTTCGGGCTCTTGGGAAGGCCAGTGACTCAGCATTTGCTTGAAAGAAAAAACATCTCAAGTCAAAAACACAATATGGTAAAAACAGGCCTTTTAACATTAAGTGAGCTAAAAAAAACCAGGGCCTTGCTTCTCAGTTTCTCAGTGACACCGCAGAACATTACAGTCTACATGTTAGATACAACCTCTCCTAAATGACGGATGTCACATCAAAATGAAGGACACCACTTGTCATTAGTCATAGTGTTCATCTCACATTTTGACATCGATATCCATCAGATGATCACGCTCTGATGTCAATCTCAGGTTACATTTTTATCAGAGAAACAGGGTTAAGCCAGGCAAAGAAAGTGTGTCAGCCTTGGTGGAAAGGACATGCAAATCATTTGGGGTTCAAAGCTGAATAATTATAGAGTTGTGTTGCAGTATGTTTCACAGCAGTTGAGCATCTTGTTGACTGAGCTGAAGATGTTTTCTGCCCAGTGCCATTTAGGGCTCGAACACACTGGTTTTGTTTTATGGCAAAATAACTCAAAACCTAAAGGCCAGTTTTATAGGAAGCTATTAGAAACAAAAATGAATTAGAATAGAGTGTATAAAAGATCAACAGACAACAGACCACGCTTAACTGTTATCAATCTTTACATTACACACAATCTTTGGTTTAAGTCAGTTGTGTTGAAACATTGAAGTGAGGGCCTCAAAGTTACGGTCGTGTTGAAGGCAGCGTCAGTCAAAGTGGCAGAGATGGTTGAACTTCCTCCTCCGCATCATGACTCAGGCTGTCTGACGCCCCGCTGATCACACTCAAAACCTTTTCACAGGAACAATGCTGCTCCAGACGGGACAAATGCCTCCCTGTCATGTCCTGCACTATTTTTACTCTTTTAGGCTAACATTAACCCTTTTTCTAAATTGTTTCAACTTGTACGAAGCTGTCTGTTAGCTAAGGCAGTATTTGACAGTTGACATTTATGCGTCTTGATGGGATACAAGTTAGAATCTGCCTGGCATTAAAAAGTATGGATTTTTAAAACTAAGAATTTCAATCCACACTTGTTATCAAAATGTATAAATATGTGTAAAATGTACATTGTTTACTTCAGTAGGGTACAGCTGACGTGTTCATGGTTTGTTACATGCAGAACATTGTCACCCAGGCAAATATTTTTAATGAGAGACACGGTGCATTTTGTAACATCTGGGGATACAATATGGTAGTTTCTATTTTAAACATTTTAGTATAGTCCATACTAGGGCTGCACAATTAATCACAAACAAATCAAAAACACAAACAAGTCAAAATCACAAACAAATCAAAATCACCTACAAATCAAAATCACAAACAAATCAAAATCACAAACAAATCAAAATCACAAACAAATCAATATCACAGAAATCAAAATCACAAACAAATCAAAATCACAAACAAATCAAAATCACATACAAATCAAAATCACAAACAAATCAATATCACAAACAAATCAAAATCACAAACAAATCAAAATCACAAACAAATCAAAATCATAAACAAATCAAAATCTCAAACAAATCAAAATCACAAACAAATCAAAATCACAATTTTAACAGTCACAAAAAGCAAATCGCAAAGGCTGCAGCTTTTAGGCAACATAATATCCTCTGCACAAAAGAAAAATTGATGTTAAAAAACCTGCTTCCCTTATAGGTGTATCCGCTACAAACATTCTGAAACATTCTGAAAGGCAGTTAATTCTTGTGAAAGTTTAACAGTTATATATTAGCATTCTTTCGTTAATGCTTCCAGAAATGTGCTGTGAACCGAATCTTGGTTTTAAAAACTATTGCAAATCACAATAATTTAAATTGCTATTAAATTGTTGTTGCCCTATTCCATACAACTAAATGTCAGCAGAAACTTTGTGTTGAGTGCTTTCTCTTCTTTCTGGGTAATTGTATCTCTACAAGACCCAAAATGGCTGACCTGGCATTTTCCTGTCACTCTCCCTCACACCCCTCAGTGTTTTGTGTGGCACTCATCTCGGACTGATCTGTGTCCATGTGTATTGGCCTTGTGGTGAGAGAGCAGATGAGAGGCTTGTACCATTCATGTTCATGGCTCACAGATGGTATTTGCTTCTTTGTAACAAAAGCACTCTCATCATTGGCCCTTTGACCTCAACTCTGTTCAGTAGTAGCTTTAGATGCACTGTATATGTTGCCTATAGTTAAAGACACTACACTGTTCACTTTTCTATTATTGACTCTTTCTGTCTTCTCACTCTTTACATTGTTAACTTATATCTATCATTAGTTCATTGCTATTCACATTTTGTCCTGTCCCCTCCCTCTTGGGGGAGTTGATCTTGTTTCAGATGCCTGGCTTGATGCTAGATGTCCTAGTGATGACCTCAGCTGGCCCCGTCTATGGTGCTATCCTCACTGATGGTGGAGCTCTCTTAGACTCCTCACGAACCTCCCAGCTTCAGATGCCTGGCTTGTTGTAAGAGTTCCGGTGAATAGCCGGCTGCCACTGTGTCCATGTTCTCATCTGGATCCCCCCACCCCCAACCAAACCTGCTGCATCTCCTCATTCATCTGGATCCCCCCTCCGCTCTATCTCCTCATTCACTTGGATGTCCCCTAAACCTGCTGCATCCATACACACACATTGAGCTCTCTTAGCATAAGGACCTCACCCATCAGTCCTGGACACATCTATAGCCTGTCCGTCCTGGGAGTGGATCCCTTTATCATGTGGTTCTCCCTAAGGTTTCTCTTTTTCACATAAATGTATGATTTCTTTTTGTTGTTCCTGAATGCAATGGAGGGTCTAAGGACAGGGGACGTCCTGGGACAGTCCTTTTTTGTTTGTGTGTTTATTGATAAGTCTTTTAACTTTGTTTATTGTTGGCAATGACCTTGTTTATTGTTTACATACATGTCTTTCTGTGAAGCCTACTGAGAAAACTTTGTTGTGATATAGGGCTATAAAAAATAAAAATTTAAAATGTATATAGCTATAGCGCACAGGTTGTCTTATTTTGTGTTTATGGTATTCTTAATGGTAGATACTTATTTTAGTACTGTAAAATACTTGTCATCATACAACAAAAAACAATAATTATCATTTAAATAACCTAAAAATTCTTTATTTCCCACAAGCAACATTTTTGGCCCAGCACTGATATACAATGACATCACCTTTATAGCCTATAGACATCACTACATATAGCCTGTAGACGTCACCACAAATAGCATCACCATCATCCATCCATCCATTTTCTTCCGCTTGTCCGAAACCGGGTCGTGGAGGCAGCAGTCTAAGCGGGGAACTCTGGCCTTTGACCACCGCCCGATCCACATTGCACCAGCCCTTTATTTTTTTAAGGGTACCTCCCGCAGGTGGTGGGTCCACGGAAGGGCGTCACCATCATGACACTTCTTAAATTTCAACTGCATTTCAGAATGAACTGGAAATAACCATCAACCAATAACCATTACATTTAAAGTAATAATATGCATTTAACATTACAAGACTTCATGCTGGCTCACACAGTACAGTACAGTATCCTTGACGACCGACTGTCTAAACTCCACATATGAGCTTTCCACAGTTTTTTAATCCAAGTTTGATTTACAAATTTTCTGCACTGCGGTTCTGTTTTAGCCTCATTGCTGTGACATCTCTGGCTGTTCTGTGTAACAAATACAGGATAATATGTTGCTACATATATTTTCACTTTATTCAGCCTTGTGTAGAAGGCAGCTCAGAGTAAACAGGCTGCCATAGTCCTCACAGTGGGGACTGCAGAGACAGACATGGCTCCTGTCCTATCATCCACCGCCATCTGGAAACTCCAACTCCGAAAACCACAGTTCAGTCCTCAGCCAAAAGCCACAGTCTGTTTGACAGAGACGTGACAAAGAAGTGGGAGCGGCCCACATAAAGCGAGTGGCCATTGGTTTAGTTAGAGAATAGTGCTAAAACCCATCTGTTATTTCTCCATTGTGTACGAGTAAACACGCTGAGCTCAGGGTTCACAGTGAGCAGGTTGAAAGGAGGCTGCGTAAGATGTCACAGAAGGAGGGTTGAGTGCTAAATAAATTTTTCAGCTTGTGCATACAGAAGAGATGTGCATGTATTAAAACATATCTGTGAACTACCTTAATGTAGAGAACCAAATCAATCAGAATCATCAGGTATGTTTATTGTGAGCAGGCTACATACTATAAATCCTTTTTTTAAATATACCTGTGCAATGTTTGGATTGTAACCACAGTGTCAACATAGAATTAGCAGCCAACCTTTATTATAAAATTGGCATAAATTGTATACGTACAATATATAATGTATGGTAAGTGTATGGAAATTGTTTTTTTGCTAGCAGTCGGTAAAGTGTTAAATTATCTCTCATCACCTAAATGGATTCAGTACATGTAAGTTTTTATTACACTGTATGCATTGTCTCACAACGGCTTATCATTTTATAGTTTTATGGGCAACAACTTCTGTATTTTGAATATTAAGTAATATCTATATCTAAAAGTAGTGTCACGCATGTCTGCACAATACCAGTTTCACAGTTCAGTCGTGGCATGGCACCACACTGGCTTTCAGAAAGTGTGGACAAGGACTGCTACAATGAGGCCAGGTTTAGCAAGGAGGTGGACATTGCTAGATCACAACACTCTGAGAATATGCAACAGCAGATCTCAGAGAATGATTCAGCCTCTGTGTGGAAAGGATTTAGGCAAATCGCCAATAGACTGAACGTGTTTTATTGCCGCTTTGATGACTCATCACATCGCTCTGACATCTCCACCATCTTTTTACTTTTTCAAGGCCTCCACCATAGTCCCAGACCCCAAGAAGCCAAAGATCACTGGACTAAATGACTACAGACTTGTGTTTCTGGTTCTGTCCCACCTCAAGTCCATCACAGCCCCCCTCCTGGACCCCCTGCAGTTTGCCTACAGAGTCAACAGGTGTGTAGACTTCATCCTGCAGCATCTGGACTCTCCGGTAACCTACGCCAGGATCGTGTTTGTGGACTTCAGCTTTGCATTCAACACCATTCTCCCAGATCTCCTCCAAAACAAGCTGTCCCAGATGAACGTGCCTGATCCCATCTGCAGGTGGATCACTGACTTCCTGACGGACAGGAAGCAGCATGTGAGGTTGGTGAAGAATGTCTCAGACCCTTGGACTATCAGCACCGGCTCCCCTCAGGGCTGTGTTCATGTGTCATCTCAGACGGGCATGAGTCTGGATACAGGATGGAGGTTGAATGGTGTCCTGGTGCAGCCACATCAACCTGGTGCTGAACGCACAGAATAATGTGAAGATCATAGTGGACTTCAGAAAACACACAGCCCCACTCCCCTCCATTATCTTGAGTTATACCCCCATCACCACTGTGGACTCGCTTCCTGGGTACCACCATCACCCAGGACCTCAAGTGGGAGCAGACCATCACCTCTGTCATCAGAAAAGCCCACCAGAGGATGCACTTCCTGCCAACAAGGACCATGGTGCCATCATCAAATCCATCCTCCCCTCCTCCATCACTGTGTGGTTTGCTGGAGCCACCCCCATATTCATCTTTGTAATTAAGTGTATAGTCTGTATATATATAGTCATTCCTAATGATGTGAACCTGTTTAGTCATATGACGGTAAAACCTTTCTAATTCTAACAATTGAAAACAGCTGAAGCTAAAGTAGGTGCCTTGTATCATTCTCACTGTGTTTGCTAATTTACGACTGCATGGTGCCACCGTAAACATGATTAATTCATAATGAAGAGTGGCTGGAGTCTGCAGGAGCTAACAAGGACCTTAATGAATGCTCAGGTGTGTGCTTACCAGCTCTCACCTAATGATGGCACCGCTTAGAGACACGGTCACGTCATCATTAGCTTCTCCCGGCACAGGGATAATAAATAATAATAATGCATTAGTTTTATACAGCGCTTTTCTCAAGACTCAAAGACACTTTACATTACATTATTCATTCACTCCACAGTCACACCCAGTGGTGGTAAGCTACTTGTGTAGCCACAGCTGCCCTGGGGCACCCTGACAGCGGGGGGGGCGGCTGCCAGTCTGTGCCTACAGTCCCTCCAACCACCACCACATTCATTCATTCATTAATTCATTCATAGGCAATGCGGGTTAAGTGTCTTGCCCAGGGACACATCGATAGTGTGTGCTT